>JAHPZR010000547.1:15000-37848 GCA_019787425.1 Platygyra sinensis | reverse complement strand
AACGCACTCTACTGCAGCAAAAACTACCTTAATAAAATTGCTACAAGGCTTAGGCAAAGCTCATTTGCTTTCTTTATTTCGAAGTCCATAGTCCGTACTGAAGGGTCAGTTTAAAAAGGTCTTTCAAGTACTCCGGAGCTACCTGATCAAGTCAAACGACAGAAGGTCCGTTCTAGTGAACAGTCATGGCCAGAAAACCGGCGATCAGGGAGTTAAAATAGCTGAAAAAGGTTCAAGTTATTGATATCAAGCATGCAAAGGATTTAATTGGAGATAATAACAGTCTAATGGATGTGAAGAAGAGCTAGGTGGGACAACAAAATGCACATGCGGGCATTGTGCCAGTCGATGCCTTGATTTATGTAGCTGTTGTTCGATCGTCCTCACACTTCTTTCACACTCGATAGCAGGTGGTGTCTAGAAAGATTGTGCAAGCAATTTGCTCTAGGATGCTGATGCTGGGAAGTGAGGTAAGTTGCAATCCTTGATAATTCTTTACTTAGCTAGGAAATACGGGCTAGTGTTCCCTTGAAATCGTTTGTTTTTCCACTCCTCGATGAGTGACCGAACGACTGCAACTGACTAGAAACTCAGTGGTTCGTGATCGGTGCTGTCGGCTTCGAGCTAAGTTAAGAACGTTTATTTGACAGAAAGCCAAATTGTAATTTGGGAACGATGGCCATTGCGGACATTGTCCATCATGTTCATTGACGGGATGTTACGCATGCGCATTTATTGTTGATCAAAGTGAACTCCCCGTGACTTGCAAATCAGTCTCGTGGGCGGAGCTGTGGGCTGCATTCTTGATGTGGTGCAACCCACTTTTCGCAACACTTGCCGGAATCGAAATGTTTTCCCTCACGAACGGGAAATACGGAGTACATTTCTTTTAAATCCAGGCGGCAAATAAGTTGAAGAGGCCGAAAAATGAGGATCCCGGCATGCAAAACTTTTAAGCCTAGGGATAGTCGCACGGCTAGAGGAAAATAAACTGGGGGACTTAAGACAAACCGAGAAAATCAAATGGTTTACCAGTCGTTGATACTCAGTTGCAATGGTGAAGCAACTGAAATTTAATTTGTCATGGCCTTTTCAGTTAACCTTTTTGATATGATTATTAATCCGACCACCCAACCTTGCATTTTTGCAGTGCGCTCAGGCCGACAACAAATACAACATTCTCGTTCTTTGAGATCTGATTCCTCAGTCGCGCCTGAACCCGACGTGCCCACTTAAAATTTTTCCGTCATGCAGTCAGTTTTGTATTTTTGTTTTGTTTTGCTTTGTGCCAATTTTAGGTGAAAAGTAAAGTAGTATTAGGTGTTTTAAAAATTGAAAAATGTCGCATTAAGAAACAATAATTAAATGTCGCCAAAAAAAGCAAGTGAAGTTTGAAATATAGCAGAAATATTGTTCCGCTGGCTTTGCGCAATGATAACAAAATCGTCAGAATTACCAGTTAAGGCTGCTTCAGTTTATCTTCAGATAGATTCACTAAGTTACCGTTAATTTCTTATCGTTATGGAGCATATTACATCGGGTAGCAATACAACAACATGACGGAAATCGCAATACAAACGACATACAATAAACTTTGCCTTATTTGTGAGACGATAATATGTCCACTGAGCTGCAGAAGGCTGCGACTGGCTTAAGACTTCATCAGTTTATTCAACTGTATTTTCAAGGTGGCTGGCTCTGCAAGTATAAATTCCTTCTCATCACAAAGTTCTCAAGGAATAAAGTGTTTGTTTTTTATTCTTTCCAATCAAAGATATATTTGCCTACATTCCTAGAAATTCAGCGCACTAGAGATCTCTCGCGTAGCTAGCGTTTCGTGCTTCAATTTAACGCAGATGTTACGAAACGGGTTAAGCAATGGGAACTCCCTTTTATAACTAAATCAAACTACCCTTTTTAAATCAAGCTACCGTTTAATATTAGACTTGTTCAATTTGTCTCCACCATAGGGTGACACGAAAATTTTACTTACAAGTTCTCAGTGTTAAAAAATTCCCAGTTCAATCAGCAGTCGGGGAAACTAAATCATTGTGTTGAGAAGGGAAACGATTTCGTCGTGAAAAAATGTGGAGAGTTCATTTTAACAAAGCGTAGCTATTACGTTTTAAGGAATCCATAGCCCATGCCATGAAACATCAGTGAATGATTGTCAATCTCAGTGAGTTATCGGAGAAAAGCTGCACAAGGTATAATTTTTAACAGTGACAGCTGGTGTTTTCACGTTGTTAAGGGTTTTATTTTTGATGCAGTTTGTGGGGTCTGTTCCTAACTAGTCAAGTGGTTTTATGGAACGACTCAAAAGGAGAAGAACACGATACATAAACAATTGATTCATGAACATCTTTATTCCAGTGAAATCAAGGGAAAACCCCTTGGTATGAGTCACTAAGTTTTCAATGAATAATTTATTGCTTGAAGATTAATTGCTGCTTTAAATAAAACTGCATTTTTTAAGTGAACAAGCCCAGTACGTGAGAAAATTAAAGAAATCGGATTTCACATGGATTACAGGCCCGTTCCAAAACTTACAAGCCGTCGGAGAGTTTCACAAATATCCAATGAAATATGGAAAATCTTTAGGTCACCTGTTGAATTTTTTTCCCTAATTAATTTTCAAATAGCAAGCATTTGGCGAAAAAACTTTCATGCAGAACTGAAAAAGCTTTACACCTGATGAAATGAGAAATGCTGAAAGTTAAGTCCAATTGTTTGGGAAGTTCTTTTTTCGTTTTCAACAGAAACGAGTTGAACGATTCTTTTGGTTAGGAGAGCATTTCACTAGGCAAATTCAATTACAGCAAAGGTTTGCTTCGTCATCAAAATTTTGTAAACAATGTCAGTCAATTTAATCAGACATTAGTATTATCGTGCGACATGACTTAAAAAGGTGAAAAACTAAGTCTATGCGTATGTTTATGAAATATGTTTTACGAACACCGTTTTTAAAATTAAAAAAAAGACGGATTACCTTTGCAGGATATAAATACTTGAGAGTTACATTGCAAAGCTGCTGCGACACATCGCGGAAATGTTGCACAGCACGCGAGAATTGTCAAAGTGGCGCCAGGAAACCACATGGCTGACTAAATTTCCAACAAAAACTACAAAAGGGAGTTCCGAATTAAATTAGTTTAGTTATTAAGCTAAAAAACATTGACATGAGGTGATTTTTCAAAGAGTTTTGATAGTGAAAGTACAAAAGGTTTTGTTACTAGCTGCTTCCTTAACATGCTTAGGTTGGACGGCTCTAGTCGGGAAGCGTGACAAACATCATGCAAATAAGCTTCGTAGACGGGCATTGGCAATGTTTTGGGATTAGTGCGTTCAATTGTTTCGTGCGCGTGTTTTTGTTTCACAAGAGGGTTACGTGGAGTGTTTACAAAGCGCAGGAGACTCTGTGGCGCTTGGCATGTATGTTCTGCTATAAATTGGATGCAAAGCTGCAAATCTTTGTTTTATTCGCAACACGTTAGGCGCCAAACATTCGTAAGGAGACAATAGCTTATATCCACTGTATGTCAATAAAAGTTGACAAACGTTAAAACTCGCGTGAAGGTCACAGATATTGGAAGAATTATCACTCCTTAGCTGCGAAAAATAATTTGAACTTGCCAGGCAGTATACACCCAGTGACTAAAGCCCGTTTGACATCAAGAGCTCTGAACCAACGCCAACAGGTGTGTCGAAGTATATTTTTTATTTCTATTTTTTGTTTCCAAGGACGAGAAGGCTGAACGTATACGCTTCCTTAATACTTATAGAAACAATGCTTTTGAAATGTTACCGCCCCAAAATCTAACCTAATTTGTTCCTTATGTATTGCCTCGCGGACATGGCAACTGCGAACATGCGCTTGTAGAGTTTTACTTTTCAAATTTGACTGGCTTTTTAAATCACCACGTTAGTATAGTATAACCAAATTACAACGTTATCTTCAACCAAGACGATTAAGGCTATTCAAAAAAGATATCCTTTTTATGTAGAGAGAAATCTATATGTAAAAAGGACTTAGTCGGGTTACTACAGTGTTTTATGACTAACAACTGAAATGGTAACTAAAAAACACTAAACTAAAAAACTAAAACTAAGAACTTAAGTTGATTTTTAGATGACGTGACCTTCGTAATTAGAAAAGTGTGCTCGTTTATTTTGTTTATGATTCCCTAATAACCTGCTCCACAACACAGCAAACTGATAATCAAATTATTCCACGCACAACCAGGCAGTCTTCACGCGATGGTTCGAATGACCTTGTAAGGGGAATTACGTCTTACTAATCTACAAATAAACCAAACTTCCACATGGGACGGAAATTACGAAATCAGTACAGCAGCCTTAAGCAATATATTTTAGTAGTGACGAACTAAATCATAAGTGTGTTTTTCCTGATTTTCGAAGAGTTGTATCGTTTTAATCTGTATTTCCCATAACAGGGCAATAAAAATTTCATGCGTTTTTATCAGATACGTGCGAGCAGTAATGTAAATACGCACGAGTGAATATTATATCACAACAACGCTTAGTTCAGTGTCAAATTCAGTTGTATTCACAAGCGCGATAAAAACTTGTTTGTGTACTTGTTCGTGCCTCTTATACGATTCCCTTTTATTTGTCGACAGCAGAAAACTCATAACTTGGAACAAACGGATGGTTCTCCTCTGCGGTTCATTCATGGGAGGACATTCAAACAATTCCACGGAACATTCCCAATACGATGTAGCAAGTGTTAGGAGGATGCGAGTGAGAGAAATTGGAAGGACACTGGCCCGCATTGGAGACGGTTTGAATCAAGAAATACGAGCCCATCGAACTGTGCAAAGCTCGACAGCTGTGCTTGTTTTTCAGCTGGCCAATTTAGGGGGCGTCTCTATGTCTTTTTTGATACCTGTTCGCATCTCTTTCTCGTACCAAGCAGGCATTTCAATCCTCGTCTACGTAATCAGGTTTTTCAGTGGCGGTAGTTTTATTACGGTGGCAGAAAGTTAAATGCCAACGCCAAAAGAGAGGACTTTTATAGCTTCTTTACATAACAGTACTGTTCTTTCTAAGCAGGACGTCGTCCCAGATAGTGTACAAACAAGTTGGTAACATTTTCATCTTGCTCGCTGTAACTTTATGGCTTTTCCCACGGGAGAAAGATATTTTCTAATGGTGTGAAATATTGTAAGGTATCTTGTAAATAAATACCACAAGAGACAGAAGATAGAGTCCCCGTTGGTAATCACTATGATGTAATCAACTCAGTTTCAATGACATGCCTTGATTCGTCGCCATTCCGTCAGCTGACTGCTGTGGTTGGAAAAGGGCAGAACAGACAGGGAGTCACAAAACGCCTCAAAAAGAACTCTTTAATTCGCTTTCATAGTGAACATTTCAGTCAAAACTTTTGGCCGAGCGTGGTTTCCCTTGCCTTGACCTTGCAGAAGATATAGTGAAGAATTGTGACTGAATGTCAAGTTTACTTACGCTCAAGTTCCTGTTAAGAGAGAGAGAGAGAGAACTAAAAGGAACACACATCTATATTACGTAATCTTCATGAATGTTTCCAGAGAGCAATCAGAGCTAGTTACAGCATGTAAATCACGTTATCGCTTTTTCCTTATTAAATTATGTTGGCTATTAATTTAGTAGGAGCAAAGCTTTCTATAAATCGCGTTTCGAATGAAAACTTCGTCCTCGGTTGTAAAATGTATATACTGTAAAAAATGGAGAACAACTAAATTTAGCCATGAAGTTAATACCAAAATAAAATTTGTAGAAGTTTATATTGTACATTTTTAACGCTGACGCACATTTCCCGCGCAAAACATTGGTGCTCTATATTTTTAATCCACATTAATCTGACCCGGCAGTACAATATTTTTTAATCCCCTGTGTGCGTTATTCTGGTGGTGCATTTCTGAAGAAGGAAGCAGATAAAATGCTTCCAAATTCCTCCTCGTTCACCCAGCGGAAGAGTATCTACTTTATTTTAATGAAAACTTGAAATGCTGCCAAAGCAACAGTTTCGATTTTTTCGTGTTTCAGGCTCGCTGGTTTGCATAAACTGCCAAGTTCAACGCGGCCAAGTTCGCTATTATTTACCCAGTCTATTTGTTAAATTGAGACTAAATAAATGTTGGTCTTAACTCACAGCGACCGAAAAAAATTAACTGCAAAAAGCGTCAATACAGCTTTTCTTTCGCACGAAAACCGGCTCAAATAGTCTCTTAGCACAAATAATTAAAATTTCTTAGCTAAATATTCCAAATCTTATTTATAGTTAGCATGAGATCACACTCCGATTCAGGAAATCATCTGTTAATTACACGCTAGAGGTTGAAGACCAATTTATCTTAAGAGCAAGATTGGGTCTTTTGAATTCGTTATCCATGTGCGTGGAATACTCGAAGTGGTGGGTGACGTCCCCGCGCGAGAAACGCGTTCCTTCGCATATCAAACGTTGGAGCTGGATTCAGTGCTATCGCTGAAGAAAATAAGTTTTTTTTCCTTTTTTGAAAAAAACACAAATTAAATTATTATCTTATTTGTATTTTGTGGTAAAAGAAACTAAGTAAAAACTAACTACGTTAACTGCGCCGACAGAAGTCTTAGCTGACGGAAGATGTGGCTAATACGTTTTGTCTCGATTTCATTTCCAAAATTTGAACACTTTGAATCGTTCAGTGGCGCAATTCTAGGCACTAAGTATTATAGAAAAAAATCTCCTTTGAGAAAAAAAAAAGCAAAAGAGCGGTACCGAGCTACCAATAAATTCATTGAAGTAAGGCGATTTTTGATGCAAGTTTTACCGCACTTCATTTCCCGCTAGGATCGCGCGTGTAAATCAACTGCGATTTCAGTGCATACGAGACGGAGACAGATTGCACACTTTTCCTTTCAAACTGTTGGGAAAACGAACTAGAGACTGCCGTTCCCCTAATGAAAAAGAAATGTAAGCAGCAAAAAAATATAATAAGACAGGTTCAGTTCGCTCTTCTTCCTTCATTTTAGTCGTTCGCCACCATTCGCCAGTTTCTCTTCATTGTCTCGTCGCGGGCAAACGGAGAGCAGTACGAAACCTGTAGGCGGTTTGTGCCGGTGTCGGTGACGATTTCACATTTTAACTAATATGCTAAAATTCCTTGGCTATCTGTCATGATTACCCCCGCCAAAATACTCTAACCATGGCTCGGCAAACTCGCCTAGCATGTCGCGAAGCGTGGAGTCCGGATTGTGGAGAGATGAATGAAGACCTCCTCGGGGTACGCAACTGGTGCTTCAGAAATCGGCTATTACTAAATCCAGACAAGACGAAATTAATCGTTTTCGGAAGCCGACAGATGACTTCGAAGCTCCAAGAGTTTCGTTTGTCTTTGTTGGGAAAGGACATTTCCCCTGTACAATCAGCCAAGGATCTCGGCGTGATTTTGGATTCGAACTTAACATTTGACGATCATATTCAGACCACAGTATCGGAATGTATCGCACGCCTCGCGCAAATTAGCCGTGTCAAACACTGTCTAGATAGAACGTCGTTGTTAGCCGCGATAAACGCCTTAGTTTTCAGTAAGTTGTACTACTGCTCGAACGTCTGGGCAAATACCACAGAGAAAAATATACGGAAATTGCAGGCTGTGCAGAACTTCGCGTGTCGAAATCGTCAGTGGCGCGAGAAAGTACGATCATGTAACTCCCACTTAAAAAGTTTGTCTTGGTTACCCGTTAAGGACCAACTATATTATCGCCAAGCAATCATGGCTTTTAAATGCCTTTCCGACACGCCCCCAAATATCTGACGTCACAATTCATTACCCGCGAGCAAGTTACCAAGCGTACAACTAGGAGTGGCCAAAGGCTCAACATACCTCTTTTTAAAACAGCCTCAGGACAAAGAACATTTTATTACAGAACTATTGGACTTTGGAACAATTTGGACCCCTTTTAAAATCGAGCCGTTCGGTTCAAGTTTTTAAACGTATTTTAAAGAATAAGCTTTTAGACAATTTTGTAAATACTCTTAAACTTCTTAAGATTCGGCTGCCAAAGCCAAACAAAACAAGCTGTTCTAAGTTCAATGCTGGCTAGCCTTAATTTGAAAATTAGCTTCCGGGTTTTGGCAAGGGTTGAAGCTGCGAGCACATGCTGAGGTCCTCACCAGAAATTTTGGAGCAAAACAAATACCTCCTTGTATAATTATCTTCACATCTCCCGGCATCGTATTACACTGTCTACACTGAAAGTACAGGTTTATTAATAAATAAATGCATAAATAAAATATTTCAGAATCCGATGCCCCAAAAAATTTCCCTCGTTTTTAAAATAAGCCTGTTATTACAAAATATTAAAAAGATGATTTCCATGAGGTCTTTCAATCAAATTATTCAGTAACATCAGTTTAATTTGTTATAATCTCGTTGCCAAGGACACTTAAGCATTGATGTCGTCATCAGGTGTCATCATCTTTCCTTTGGATCTTTCTGATGGCTTCTTTCAAGTCTTCACCTAAAGACATGTCACGTTTAGTTTTTTGTGCACCAAAAGATCTTTCATTCTCTTTGTTTCGTCGGCAGTTCCCGGACCAGCGTTATTTAGGGTTTTTCGGCGGTATGCATCCCAGTTGACTTTGTCCTGTAGACTTTTCTGTAGTGACTCGTCGTTAGGGTAAGGCGTTCCTGTAAAAACAGAACAGAAAATGGTAAAATCTGTTGTCAGTGATTTTGGCAAGACGAAACCGTCTAAGCAGTTTAAGGATAAAACAAAAGGAATATAGATTTGTTAACGAGCGTTCAAACGTCGATCGAAAAATGGAATCGGTATAGAAAGTATATATTTGGCCTTGTAATAAAATAGTCTATTCGTAACTATGTTAAGTATGTCCTTTGAAACTTCGTTTGGGGGGAAAGGTTGAAAAATACCGCGTGTTGTCGCCAGCAGGGCTTATTATTAGAAGATCTGAAAATGCTTTTAGTAAACGAAAGTTCCTCAAAAGTTGCTCGAAAAAAAAACAATCTTGTTTTCTTCCTTTGTTTGGTCCGATGCAAAAATGCGCAAGATTCTAGCATTCCTGTGCAACTTTGCAAAAAAATGTATAAGTAAACACTATGCATTAATATTAATATTCATCTTGTAAAAATTCTTCACCTGAGACACTCGAGTCAGCTGTCAATTTTGAATCTTTGTCCTCTAAAGAAAATCCGCGACCTAACAGCCTGCGTTCCGGCAGCATGCATCTTCGGGGGGGGGGGGGGGGGGGTAAAAATCCGTCAACTAACTAACTAATTGTCAACTAACACATTGTGAAATATGGAAACAAGGCCAATTTAAGCACTGATCAGCTGCTAGATAATTATGTGCATCTCTGATTGCGTTTCATTTGTATAAATTCAGCTCGAGTATTTGTAAAAGTTTACTATGGTTAACCTGTGGTATCGCTTTCGATCATCGATGTACGAATTTCTTTACAGGAGAGAAAATTGGTCTAGTTTGCTTTCAAAAATATTCAGCAGAATTTAGTGTTGCGGTTTTGAGTCGCGCCAATGTTGAGACTTCGATTCATTAATCATGACCAGTTTTGTGCTGTTTTCATGTAATATTAGTCATAAGATCGTAACTGTAAGTGTAACCTGCACCAAGCAGTAATCTACTTGCGAGATTTTGAAAGAAATTAATGTTTCCGAAACGGTTCTAGTTTTACCAGTATCTAATAGCAATCTGAGAGTGTTTGTTTATGGTTAGAAATGGCGTCTTTCTGATGCGACATAATTCAGTTGTATGGCGTCATTAACTTGCTCTCAATTGCAAATGGAGCTGCCTTGTATAGTAACTTCTGGTCATGTTACTGGATTAAATTCTTCCTTTGGACCCAAGCTACTGTGTATTTTCTAACGTCCCGATGGAATTCTTTGCTCTGGATCCCGAAACCTCTAGGGAGTCTAGCAAACTCCGTCTCTACTAGCGTGGATAACTACCCTCCACCTCGAGCTCAAAGTGGTCCGCCCCATAATCCTGGCTTTATAAAGAAAAAGTTAGGAGATGTGAGTGTACAGACTATAGTCACCCAATTCACATAAGCTGTTCAACTTCGCCCTATAGAAATTTCGTAGCCTTTGAAAAGAAATCAAGTCCATGAGTTTACAGCAACACCCCTTGGGTGATATGAAGCATGACGTAAGTATTGCGTTCGCGCAAAGACTCGTCATGATGCAACCTCGTTCCCAGGGTCTTTTCCCTGGCTTGGGGGCGGGGCGGGAAAAGGCCCTGGGATCGGCCGGTCACATGATCTCAGAACACCCAAAAATCTTGGGTGTACTAAATTATCATATGTTAAAACGGACTTTTCAAGATGGCGGTCCCTTCGAGTGAACCAAAGTTTTTGTCAGTGCTTCGTCGAGTCGGATTTTCTTGAAATAACGGTAATTTTCCATCTCTAAATTTTAAACCTCTTCAAATGAAGTGTTTCGAATATATGCTGAAAGATCAGGATGTTATTGGTGTCTCTTACCCACTGGATTTGGCAAGTCAATGAATGCTCTTTCACCTTCAACCTCATTTCATTCCTGTGAAGACCACCAAGGACATAGTTATCGTGGTATGTCCATTAAATTCCATCATCGAAGATCAGCTGAAAGTCTTAAAGGCTCGGAGGCTAACCGCTGATGTCTTACAGCTTGGTGTAAACGAGAAGGAACCGGCCGAAAACTTGTTCGGAAATGAACAAGAACCAACGAGCACGACAAAATTTCCTCAAGATGTAATGAATTGCAACACTTCAATTGTATTCGCCAATCCAGAGGCTCTGTTAAGAGAGGAAGGTCGAGAGCTATTGGCAAGCAAAGTCTTCCAGGACAATGTTGTTGCCTGCATTTTTGATGAAGCTCACTGTGTTGAACTATGCCAGGATGGTAAGTGCTTAAAATATTCATTCCTTGTTTATATTCATGTCATGACTTTTTGTTACAGCCTTAGCTTATATCTAGAAAATCTAAATCACGGTTACGGCACCGACAAGTAGTAACATTGCGACTGCAATTCGGGAAAAGTCTGTTTAATCTCTATCTGTGTATATAAACCATGATTAAAAAAAAAAAATAAACCATGACAAATTTTGGTTGTCCTCGTGTACCGGTCCACAAGAGCCGCTACAAAGGAACAAACAATACACAACAGCTAACCAATGACTCCCAAACAAAGAAAGAACAATGGTTATTCCCTTGTGAACCCGTACACCAGGACAGAACCAAAATTTTACTCTATGAACTACATTTGTAATTCTATGATATTAACTAATAAGCTTACGTTTTTTATTCTTGGTGGAACATTACACATTGTCTCCATGCCATACTCTTACAGCTGAACCATAATAACAAGATACTACTAGATAAACATGCTTACTATTAAACAAAAAATGTTGTTAGTATGCATCATTGCACATGTTTGAACTTTAAGATTTGCAGCTCAGGGTTTCTTTTTTTTAGGGGCGAAGATTTTAGAATCAGTATTGAAGGCATTCTTTCCCGGTGTACCTGTGATGGCTCTGACAGCAACACCACCACCTCATTACGGGTAGACTTGAAACAACATCTGCGATTGAAAAGTGACTGTAAAATTGTTGCAAGAAACCCTAACCGAGTTAACATGCACTTGGACAAGAAACTGCGTCTAAGTAATCACCATGGGAATGAAAGTTATGACAGAATCCTTGAATCCATTGCCAATGAACACACTGCAAGACTGTTTGCACAGTTTCACACCCCTCCAACAAGTCGCATGAAGGGAGACATAATATCAGAAATAAAAAAAGGACCATCAAGGGTGAGTGTGCTATTTCCTACCTCAGCACTTGGCATGGGAGTTGTTGCTCCTTATGTGACCAATGTCATTCACATTACACAACCAAGAAGCCTCAAAGCTTACATGTAAGAAATTGGTTGTGTTGGCTTTACAGGACTTTCATCATGTGCTACGCGTTATTACAATAACTCTGATATTGGAAATAATGAAAAACATGTAGAAGAATTAATGAAGTCATATTGCAGATCAGAAGACACCTGTCAAAGGAAACTCCTTCCGGATTACTTTGGATTCTCCAGGATTCAACAAGAGAACTCTTGCTGCATATGTTCAAAACAACTGAGGATCTACCCCAATCTGTTAGAAGCAAGGTCAGAGTTATATCTAACAACGACTGTGTTATCCTTGCAAGGTTCATCACATTTCTGTAGATAATAATCTGGCTACAAAGGTTATGGAGGGAGTGGAATTTATGGAGTCAACTGGTATATGGAATGAAGCCTGTTCTTCTCAGAACTTTTCACTTGTATCTGAGCACACTACTACGTGTACAACTGAAATGGACTCTGATGATGATTAGATCATCAACATAAATTGCTCTTTTCGCTTATATCTGAGCACACTCCTCATGACATGTCGAATCGAAATGAACTCTGAAAATTAGAACTTCAACAAAAATTGTAAATACTATCAACTACTGTAGATATATCTTGATTTATTCTTCTAAGACACACTTTATATTTAGTTATTTCTGTTACCATGACACCGATCAGTTTGTCTACGTTTGTTCTTTTCACTAAATATCAGAGCACAGTACCGTATGTAGAACTGAATGAACTCTGATGATTAGACCATCACCATAAACAATAATTACTGTGAACTACTTTACATGTAGATATATCTTGATTTATTCTGACTCTTTAAACACACTATTGATATTTCATTATGTTCGTGTTGTTGGTTGCCATGACACTGCTCAGTTTGTTTAAATTTGTTTTCATCACGTATATCTGAGCACAATACTATGTGTAGAACTGAAATTAACTCTGATGTTGTAAATACTGTGAACTAATGTAGATATAAATATTTTAACTTGTGTGCAATCGGTCTAAACATGTCATGTGACTGAATATTCCCAGCTGAAACTGGGGACTATTGGAGAATATTCCCCAATTTTCAAAGCTGTGCATGTTGCAAATAAGAATTTGAAGAATAATAAACACAAGAGCCTCCATTTGGGGCCAAACTATGCTCGGATATTTGTCCTTCGCCATTATCTGTTCTTCAAGACTCGCAGTTTTCCCAGCTCTAGCTGGAGAATGATTGGTCATATGACGTATTTGGACCAATGGATTATACAGTAAATCTTGATATTTAACAATATTATTCTTTGAAATCAAGGTGAATAGTAGCAGAATATTTACTGAGCCGCGAAGCGGCGAGATAAATATTCTACCACTATTCACCGAGATTGAGAAGAATAATAATTATTGTTTTAGTATATACACAGGAAGTGATCTCGACAACATTTTCAGAAGGAAACCATTAAAAATCGATTTAATGGACCTCTCAATTCATGCGTGGAAAATGTGCCATTTTGTTTTTGTTTGGCTTACGTATTATTCACTCGGTAGGGGGTGAATAATGCTCATTAGCCAGAGATAGCGAACCAACCAGATTGTTTAAAACAACAAGATCACTGAGTATGTATATACTAAATTCTCTTAAAACACACTATGGTATTGATAACTAAATATTTCTATGTTGATCATCTGAGCACAATACCGTGTAGAACTAAAATCAACTCTAATGATGATCAGAACATCATAATAATTATAAATACTGTGTACTACTGTACATAATTATATCTTGATATATTCTCTTAAAACAAGCTATTGATGATTAATAATTATTACAGTTTATATCCATGTTGTTGCCGTGACACTGATCAGTTGTATAAAAATTATTTTTTGTTCTTATCACACATACACCTGAGCACAATACTATGTGTGTGTCTGAAATGAACTCTGATGATGATCAGAACATCCACCATAAATTGTAAATACTGTGAACTTCTGTAGATATATGGATTTGCTCTATTAAGGGTATACTATTGACATTTGATTATTTCTGTTGTTACCATGACACTGATCACTTTGTCTACATTTTTTCTTATCATGTATACATCCATGCACAAACAGCTTTCAAGAACTTAAATTTCGGAAAGAACTCAAGAACAATTTGCCCAAGAATGATTTTGGCACATTCTGCATACCTTTTCCATTCAGGTACATTTGAAGAGAAATTATGTCGAGGGAATTTTTTTATGTTCCCTTTGGGGCTGTCATCGGGCAAGTGATTAAAGTTAATTCTGTTTTCAATCAGGTTACTGGCAAACAAGTGCAGATCATCATTCTGGATGTCCTGTCTCATGTGTCCCTTTAAAATTTTCAGATCCCAGTTGTCACCAGTGCCTCGGAACACACTTCCTTTCTTTACTTTCTGCACCACTACATCCGAAAAGTGACCTCCTAAGAGCTTAAGCAGGGTATCCCTTCTCCCAGTGGACAGGCACACACCAAGTTTATTGAGTCGTTGTTGAAGCTAATACAAGGGGAGAAGAAATAAAAGTAACAAATTCAGCATACATGCAATAATGGTCTCTTATTTTCAATTCATTGCATAGATTGCTTATTATTACTATAAGGACATGAGTGCTCTGCTGGAAAATACAGCACCATAAAATCCATAATTATTAAACTGAATCCAGGACCTAAGTGCCATATTGTGAAGTTCCAGAAAATGTCCATGCCCACCTAAAGGAAGGTTAATGGAATTCCAAGGGGGAGGGGGGTTTCAAAAGCTCAATTTTTGGAATGAAAGTATGAAACTAAAATGGAATTTCTGGAGGGGTGGATGGGCTCACTCTAGAAAACCTTCCGTGGGAGGGGTATGGGTATTTTCTGGAAAAGCAGTGTCCATATCCTCACCAGTGAGGATATTGGACTTTCAAGGTTGTGTTTTTTTTTTTTTTTGCTAACAGTTAGTTTGTCTTTATATGAAAAGACAACTGATTAAATGGCGAACCAGAAACAATATTTTTCTCATTCACTGCACTCATTTGTAAAATTGCCGTACCATTCAAAAATAATATTCATATCTTCAAACAGCTGTGCAAACATTCTTTAAATCATGTTTGTCAATGGATTCTTCAAATAGAATGTCAATCACGGCCTAACTAACGACACCAAACTACCAAACAATAACAAAAGTTCTGTCAAGCATTGTTTGAAAAGATTGTATGCAATGTTTGAATTCAATGTATAAATCAATGACACTGCTGCAGTGGGAAGGGACATAATATAGGAAAACAATAAAATGTGTTAGACATCATCAGCTTATGTTATATTACTGACCTTTTAGGTACATCCACCTTCAATAATGAGAACTGTATTCACACGTTTCACCAGGTTGAGTTCATGCCACCTCTCGTTCATAAGGATCAAGTACAAAAAACTGTACTTTACTTGAAGCTCAAGCTTGGGTTCTGCGCAGTGTCCAGAAAGACGAATGTTCTGCAGACCTCGAAGTATTTCGCTTCGGCTGATCCGCAGAAGGGGTTGAGCAGCTGTCTTCTGCTGATCTCGGCATTAAAACTGACACAGCTTGTGGAGTTGAGAAGGAAAGCTGCTTTTTTGTTGGTGTGATTGGCTTTAATTTGACGGCTCCTCCTCGTGCATAGATGATGAACGCTTCGACGGTTGAAGCGAAGGTGAAAGCTGAACACATCGCTTTACAGCATATTCTAAGCTTTGATCCGACGGCGTATTCTCTATGGATTGGGCTCTCTGAACAAACTGTTCCATCTTGTTTACGAATGAAACACAACCCCTACTGGCATAACACCTTTGACCTCATATCATCCTCCGAAATTATTATGCCACAGGTTTTATAGACTTTGGGATACAGATCTTTTGTTGAACCAGCTTTGCTAAATATTCGAAGCATATAACGACTCTCATGTGAATCGCCACAGAGTCTGCAAACTGGATTTCGAGGAGAAATCTTGGTCGGAGTGGACATACTTTCCGCCATTTTGATTGCGGCATAATGCATGAATTATCTTTATTTGGCTCAGTTTTTGCATGAATTATTTAAAACAATCAACCAATCAATATGAAGAATCCAGCGGCCGATCCCAGGGCCTTTTCCCGCCCCGCCCCCAAGCCAGGGAAAAGACCCTGGGAACGAGGTTGGTCATGATGTAGAGGGATGTAACGCTATTCTCTCTCTTATTCTTACCGTGACAAGAAGCCGCCTTTTCATTGCGTCAGAGCAATGAGTCAGAAAAAACTTTTTTGAAATCATGATACACTCTGCTCCATTACTAACCTGTGGAGAGAGACAAATGAGAATTGAGTTACGGTAGCAGTGTTACGTTCCGTTAAATGCCCACAACTGTATTAACTTAGCCAATCGTGAATGAATTTACGTGCTCAATTCATTAATAAATAAAATAAAATAAATTATATAGTGCCATATCCACTAACTGCTTTATGGCGCTTTACAATACTATATTAAAAAGATAATGACTACATTAAAAAGAGAATGAAGATAAAAAAAGATAATTAAGACAAAAATTACATGAAATTACAAAATATTTGCAAAAAAAGCTTTTTTGAAAAGGTAAGTGTTCAGACTTGGCCTAAAAATAGCTAACGAAATACCAGGCTGTCTCATATGAATGGGCAGAGCATTCCACAACCGTGGGGTAGTCACGGCGAAAACTCTGTCACCATAAGTCTTTTTTTGAATAGACCTTGAGACAACCAGAAGGGACTGATTGGATGACCTGAATATTTAACAATTATTCCTCTCGCCCTCATGGGCTCTGAGTCAATAGCCCATGAGGCCGTTGGTCAAAAAGTTGGTCAAAAAAATATCGAGACAAAACATCTTTCACTAGTTAAAGCTATTCAGCTGCCATTGTTTTGGTTTTCAAAGCCGGTGCTTTTCGCTATTAGTGGGCTATAACAAATAACCTACTAGTAGCTCAACCAATCAGAACGCAGCTTTGATAATAGACCACTAGTTGGATTTTACTAAACGGTGTTAGTAAATCACTAATATAAGACAGGGCTAAATCATTCAGAGATTAACCAACAATAAGATCTCAAAAACAATGCGATGCTCCACTGGTAAACAGTGGAGCTCAAAAAGTAATGGCGAAGTATGACCAAATTTAGGACGACGCTGAACAAGACTAGCGGCTGTTATCTCGGCTCTTCATCAGCATCCCCTCACTCGGGCTGTTCTTTGCTGCTGTTTTAACCACGACTACTTTAAAGGTCAAATGAACCAAAATCTAGACATCTTTTCTTCAGCCATTTTAAAGCGACGAAATGTTAAATACAAACCTTCTTTTTCTCTTGGGATAGAGTATTATTCGCTTGGTTTTCGTCGTTTGTTTGTCCAATTCAGTGCAGGCTTGCAATTTTTGCATAGAGAAATTAAAAATCGTCGGAACCGCGACGTTTTTGAGTGTAAGTCGACGAAGCTTAAAAGAGAGTCCCAATAAACTCCTTATCATGAGATTTTGTTCGAAGCATTCTCTTTTCATTTAACAAGCCATTATCTTTTTAAATTTTCCGAATTTCTTGAGCTCACCAACGGTGAAATCATAAGTTTTACTTCCGACAATTTTCCCGACCGCTCTACGATTATGTAGGCTAAAAAACAGTGGTTTAAAAATTCCAGCTGGATCTAAGAACACATTGGATTCAAACACATTGGACTCAAATAAAAAAGGTTTAAATTTTGGTTCATTTCACCTTTAAAAACTCCTTGCATGTCACATATGCAGAATTTTGGTGTACGGGGCAGTTAGACGACTGGCCCGGAAAGTTGTCCATAATATTAATAACTGACATGCGTATTACTAACCAGGCTGAGACTGGGCTGTTCGTCGAATACCATAGAGGACACTCCCTGAATGAAACATGAAGACCAGTTAGAAAGGGTATCTTATTTCCCTATCATGCAAGACGCTTTGGGTATGATGTCCACAGAATCCCAAAAATGTGGCTCTTTTGAGATTTAATGAGAGCAATGGCAAATAAGTGTGAACAAGCGACCCCACTGACCTGGTCAAGGGTTTACACTATTAGCTATGGACTAATCAAGTATTGTTTTCTGAAAGAAGGAAGTAACAAAGTTGAAGTTTGCAGCCTATAAGAACACGGTGAAATTCATGTACGTAGTGCACGGAATGTCACGTGTAACGCGTGAAAAAAATCAAGTTGAGTTCTTACAAAACTGTCTCCTTTTTGAAGAAGAGCAACTTGCACGAACATGGGATGTAAATCAGCGTCTGTAATACGAATTTCCCTCTGTATAAAGATAATAAACATAAAAAAACTTAAGTTACAATTGCAGTTACATTACATGAAACCTTCCAGCGATAACATCAGCCTTCTACGCAGACACTCCTTGGGCTCCCATCGATCGTCACGCAATCTTGTGGGCAAGGAAGATTGCGTGACGGACCCAAAGAGCGTCAGCGGAGACCAATTCTCCAAACAAGAACTTGGCATAGCTGGGCAAATTACACCGCATCATCATAGCTTCCCACGTGAAAGAGCATGCAAAAAATTCAGCAGTTAGTCGAGTTGTTGACTTTCACGGCTTAGTTCGTAGATTGTAATCTTGGAAGCATGGTAGGATGCATTCAGCCACGAGAATTAATGGTGTACTAACCTGCCTTTGTTCGCCCTCGTCAATAACAGAAATCTTGTGTAGTGGTAGATTCTTTTCCTCTTCAGATAAGTCCTCTATGAACAAAAATATACGTGTTTTTTTCCACATGGAATTTAGATCATTTTACGGGGTTTTTTTGCCTTCAGTACTCTCGAAAGACGCCTTAGGGGTACTCGTTAGAACCTACTCCCGGATCTCTTCCCTCGAGAGTAACGTTCATTATGATACGGTTACCTCTGTGAGCGGCAAGACGAACCAAATTCTATAGTTTGATTGGCTACTCGAGTGGGCAGGATGACGCTATCTTGCCTCCTCGGGACTACCCGCTGTGTCCCGTAACAAAACTTTTCCCGAAAGCTATTTGATAAGTCCAAACTTTTTTTTTTTAACAACAAATAAACTTTATTAACAATTAACACTTAAAACTGAGAACATGCACAACTCGCATATAGCGTAAGCTAGTCGAGGCGAGTTGTACAGGAAGAAAAAAAAAAAAATAAAATAAATAAACCAATTGGTAAGCTTCAAATAAAAGACTATAAATCATGACTGGAATGAACTATAAATAAAATACAGTCATTAGCATCCGGGAATAAATATGTTTACAGAATTGATTTTTAAAAGGTAGCTTAATAACCTAAACAAAATAAACAAACTAAACAGGCGAAGACATTAACAGTGATTGACTACAAAGTTATGTAAAATATAAATTAATTAACTTGTTCGATCAAGATGACTGGATATTAACCTTGTCCTTTTTTGCGAGTTAATGGACTTAGACTCCGTCTCTCGGTCCATAAACACGCAAAAGAAACAGAATTCGTCAATATCAAGGCACTTCTTGACCTCGCGCTTGGTCGATAATTCACATATATCTATTTTATAGGTCTCAGGCCCTCCTCACTTGTGCCGATCATGTTGAAAAAGTCGTCACTGCCACACCCCCTATACACTTTCACACAGGATACACATTCACATATCAAGAACCGCTTGACAATTCAAGTTGCTTATGGTTTCTATGTCGATATTTCGAAGAACGACAGTAACAAGTCCTGTTTATTACCTGCAGGGGGAGTCACTGTAGATTTTCTCACTCTGCTTATGCGCCTCGAAGCGGTAGAGTGGCTCCTGGGCCGATTGTTTGAATCGGACCTAGTCCTCTGGTCCCGTTCAACAGAATCCGCATTCAAAGAGCTGAATCGTTGACGCGGTGGAGTTAAAGTCTAAAACACAATCAGAAATAGGTACATTACTTTGAACTTAAGATAGGGCCTTTAAGATGGAAAGTCATGTCTGGATATGAGGTTTCTGTAATGAACTAATCAACAAAAGGTCCACATCTCTCAATTTAAATCCGATATTCCTACGAAACAAGAAACCTTTTGGCTATTCATTTGCTACTACTGTGGCGTCATGGCCAGGAGCTTTCTTAGACCTTGTGGCCTCGTTCCTAGGCTTCTCTTACGTTCAGCCAACCGTTCAATCAGATTTAAATGCCCGCGAAGACTTGGGAACGATGTTAGATTATTTTATGCTTCAAAATTTCATAGGTGCAAACTCAGAATTATTTATTACCGACTTGCTTTCCTCTTCCATAGTATGCAAAGGCAAGCTGCTATTTCCCGTCATCCTTTTTTTCAATCGCCCAGGAAGTTCAGAGCTTGACAATTTTCTGAGCTGTTTTTCTTCAACCTCTTCATGGCCGGTTAGACTGATCAGACCAGGTTCGCTCGAGAGCATTCTCCTTGAGTCCATCATGTTTCTTAGATTGTTTGATTGTTCGTAAGTGGAAATTCTCGCTGCTGGATTCGGAGCGCTGGCCACTCCCTTTCGTCTTCCTTGCGGCGGTGTAGCCGCCCGAAAACCGACCGACTTGATCGATTTTTCTTCGGGGGAACTTCGGCTGCTGTTATCAATACTTGTTGCAAATATTTTCTGGGCGGCGGCTACTTTGTCGATGGCGTCAGGAGTTTTTGCCTCGGTTCCAGAATCATCGTCAGTGTCGCTTTCATTTGTTATCAAACCAGTCCTGAGGTGCAGCTTGGGTAATAAAAGCGTCACAACTGACAGCTTTGCTTTCACTCGCTCCAGCCTGTCACGTGATGAGGCTTTGGGAACCTGGCTTTTTACTACGAACAGACAAAAATATTTTTTTTCCATAAACATCTTCCTCGCTTCCTGAGCAAGAACTTAGGTGTGTTTCCGATTACACCGATAGTTTTTCCAAGTGTATTGCGTTTTGAATGAATGAATGAATGAACGAACGAACGAACGAACGAACGAACGAATGAATGAATGAATGAATGAATGAATGAACTGATGTCACTGAGCTATTGATCTAATTATGCTTTTAAACAATATATAAGACTTAAGACAAAATACCATTTTCAAATCCCACAACTCTGTCGTTATGTTGAGTGAGGCAGCATTTCACTTCTCTCAGCTTTTTGAGTACTTGACAACTCCCCTGAAGAAAGAAAAATGGGTTTCATAGAACAAACTGTTGTAAAGATAAAGAAAAGAAGAGAGCTTGAAAGAGAACCTCCATTCTTACAATAAGTTAGGTTTGAATTGATTGAAGTCATTACTAAATCTAAAATGTTACTGGAAAAGGTGAAAATAGCATTCAAGAGTAACAAAAATTGAGTTAAGATTATCGCCGATTTCCGCATTTAAATTGCCATTTTGGAGCCATCTTTTGTGTGAAACAATGGGCAGCCATATGACGTCATGTAATCCAAGATGGCAGTGCGTGGAAAATTTAAAAGAAAATATAGGTGATAGGCAAACGCTGTTTTGCCTGACACTGATACCTTATGGCTGGGCCTTCAACCGAAATTTTAAATAAGGCAGTATTTCCTACAATTAAACGTCCGTTTGCTTTGAGAGTGGAGGTTTCCTTGAATTGACTTAAGAGCCTATGGAAGAGTTAACATACACAGGAGAGTTTAAGAAAAGAGAATTGTAAATACCGATTTTATGATGTAAATCCAGTCTGAATGATTGCTGTCTCTCACAAGAACAGAGCCACTTCTGGAAAAAAAACAACATTATTTTCATATCATGCGTCAGGAAAACATATCAGAGTTGAAAAAAGTTGGAGTCTGCCTTTATCTGTTTGAAGATGAAAGTCGTCCAATTTGTATGCGAGGCCAAGGATTTTTCTTACCTGAAAAAATGGAAAAGACATTTTTTAGGATTACTGGCCATTAATTCTACAGGCCATCCCTTCAAGAAGTCGATGCTCCTAAATAACATAAATGAAGAAAACATTATCACCAGGCGTCAAAAAGCTCTGATTACGTTTTTTCAAATTTTCAATTTAAATTTCGGAGCTAACGTTCAATTTAAATTTCGAGGCTAAAGTAAATAACTAAAATATGGAACATGATCATGAGAAAAAAGATTTTCTTCTTTAAAAAAAGACAAGCTAATTAATTGAATTAATTGATTAATTAATTAATTGACATCTTACTTGATAAACGTTTGTTGATCAGGATCATTTATGTTCTTGATTCCTCCTGCTAACATGAAAATGTCTACAAAATCCTTTATGAAAAACACAACAAAATTACATATTTTAAGACTGTAATTGTCCTTGTCAGTATTCGCCTAGTATGGCTGTCCACGACACCAGACTACTCTGAAAACTTTTACATTCACAAATTATGGCTCCTGCTTTACTCCATCCCTCTTTCGCCCAGTACCCCTCGGTTACCTCATCCCTCTTTAGCCCCGTACCACTCGGTTACCTCATCCCTTTTTCGCCCCGTACCCCTCGGTTACCTCATCCCTCTTTCGCCCAGTACCCCTCGGTTGCCTCATCCCTCTTTCGCCCCGTACCCCTCGGTTACCTCATCCCTTTTTCGCCCCGTACCCCTCGGTTGCCTCATCCCTCTTTCGCCCCGTACTCCTTCGGAGAGACGGCGCACCACTTTGAATTTTTTAAATGTATGCTCGTGATGTTTCAAGAAAACCATTACCTTCAACATTTGACATCTCTATTTTTGAAATCTTGACTAACCTAATCTTATATGAAATGAAACACTCTAATGAAGTTCGTTCAACAACAATCCCATCTCGAGTTAATGTGTTGTTACATACATACGTGAACATTCTTCATACCTCTTTTGAGATGACCAACAATTCAATGGGTTCCCGCGAGATAACAGTGGACTGGCGCCTAGTGTCGTGAAGAATGGCCAACTCCTGCGTCGTAAAATAGATAGATGGGCCTGGTTGACAGGAGCGGCATGACGACACAGCAAGTTCAAGTTCAAGTTTCAAGTTTTATTTATT
>JAHPZR010000547.1:7500-10000 GCA_019787425.1 Platygyra sinensis | reverse complement strand
AAAGAGCATGCGTCGAGTTCATTTGAGCATGCGCACTGAGGGTATAAAAGCGTTTTCAAAACGGATACGGCGTTGTGGTGTGGACGGGCGAAAACGATACGAAAACGATAAGTGTGGACGCAAATCGTTTTGAAAACGGAGCGAAACAGCTCCGTTTTCTTTTGAAAACGGATTAGTGTGGACGGCGCCTAATACTGTTCCATGATCTTTTGTTGGGTCTCTCCTTTCGTGCGATAACTCGATTTTTTGAGGTCAGTTTACACGAGGACGTGCCGCAGTCGCATATCACAGCGAAAAGATAATGTACAATTCACACCCGAGGTGCCATGTGACGGAGACATGTAGCTACACTCTCGTGTTTCATTTGTTGCGCGAGACTGCAAAGCACGTACGCACGTTCAACAGACACGAGGTGACGTGTCGCTGCAATTTGCTCCTACCCCATGCCCTTCGTGTGAACCGGCCTTCATTCAACTCGCTTTAGCTAAACGAAAGTGGCGTGCATCTACCACTTTGCGGGATAATTTTGAACAAACCCTTTGGCTAATTTTCATCATAGCCTCCTGTAGATGCTAGCTGGACATCAAGCTCTCTTCACCCGCTAGGATTTGATTAAAACGTATTTATTGCGCGATGCGTGAGACACGCGAGGGGTCCACGCGAGGGTGTGAAGGGAGTTACGAATGTGGAATAAAACTGAGATCAAATACAGCGCGCATATTACCTTCCTGTTAGCTTTAAAGAATGATGCATCAAAAGCAAGTTCAGCTTCCATTTGGTTTTCTTGTTCATTGATGTACTGTGTGAAAACAGTGTGAGCTAAATTTTTTTTCATCATTCTCTCTGAAAGTCATTGAAAAGGAACGAAAATTCGTTAAGAGCTGGAACTCAAAATGTCCGTATTCTACACACAGGTAGAAATTAAATAGCAAAACGTTAATTAGATTGAAATGCTTTATTTCTCTCGCCATAACCAAGGTCCTTGCAGCAACTCACCCAGTGTAGAAAAAATACATTTGCTCCATTAATACAAGTTACTAAGAGGCTCTTCATATTTACAGGCGCGGGGTCAACCGGGCTGGATGGGTTCCCTGGATCTCACCTCGCTAATATTTTCTTCGTAAAAATTTCGGGCTGGCCCGGTTACATAGCCTGTGTACAGCCGCACGACGCCGTACACAGACGCCTCTCTCCCCGAATATTTTTCCGTGGAGGGGGCGGCTTTTCTGTTTGCATCCATGATTTGATACAAATGTATCTAGTGATGGATTTACCAGCTGACATAGCCAATTTTTTTCGACTCCGTGACAGATCACGGATTTAGAAAGATGAAACTTAAGACAGACAAAAAATAAAAGAATCCGCCGAGAAAAAGAAGTAGCGCGTTGCTTACTTTTCATACTTGTACTGACACAGAGAGGCAGACATCTGAACAAGCTTTACTGCTCGACGAAACAACTCCGCCGGCGGAAGAAGCTATTTAAAGAGAAAACAGCAATTGATTAGCTTAGCTACACAAGCTCAAATGTAAATTCTCCTTACTTTGTATTGTTTTCTTGAAATATTTGTTCTGAGAATTTGGAAGTACATGAAGACAGTATCAACTAATTGATGATTTTCTTTCTTCTCATTACCTATCGGCTTACAGTGTGAATACTCGATAGCGATCTTTTTCTTATAGATCAGTCTTGACAATAATAATATTGATAAATAATGGTAATAGGACTCGAGAATGGATGTAATTCCGATAACCGTGATTACTGCGGATTTCCACTGACGCATCTAAGGTACATACAATAGCCGACATACGCAGACATACTAAGAAGTAGATAATTAGCCACTTTTTGTAAGCACAATTTTCTTACTAAAGACGCTACTAAGCAGCGCTTTACCGCTTCTGCGTATCTCGCTCATGTTCAAGCCTTCGTGTTAACCAGCTAGACCGTTCAAATATATGCTGAACATCAGTTGAAGTTACGACAATATATTTTTTTGGCTTTCCTCGCCCCCATTGCCTCTGCTATATTTACCTTGTCAAAGTACTCTGTTTCTCCTGGTGTTCTATTTTTTCCCCATGAGTCCATTGTATTGTGTCGACGCCTGCGCACTCTGATCCCCACTTCCGCCAATCCACTTAAAGAATAGATGCTCAATCGGTGTCCTTTTGCCGACGAAGGTTCGGATAATCCGTTGGCATCGCTCGAAAGTACGGACCCCCTCCGAGGACCCCGACCGTTCTTCATTCGGGAACTTCCAGCAGCTGCCCGAACACCCGAGTTATCAGTACTTGAAGTCTTCGATGTTCCATAAGAGCGTTTGAAGCTTGCAGTGAAGCTTGAGCTAAGGGAAATGTTGTCGTCTGTTGAACTCACCGTTGTTGATGAGTAGGTGCGTTGGGTCATGCGGCCAGCAGATCGAACATGACGAATGGAGCCTACTCCTTCCATGCAGAGAAGCTGAAAGTAGAAGTTGCGGATTCAAAAATATCCGGATACGCGTG
>JAHPZR010000547.1:0-2500 GCA_019787425.1 Platygyra sinensis | reverse complement strand
TGTACTAGAGGATTATCATAGCAGAGAGACTACTAATTTTGGCGATTCCTTTGGTTCTGACAGCAACGACCAACTTCGAGTAGGTGAGTTTTCTATTCACATATTTATGCATTTTCTGTAGACTTCATAACCGATGAAAATTTGAAATTTAGTATTTTTCGTTATCTTTAGTGTCGCGCAGGTTCTGCTGTAGTTGGGCAAGTTCGTGCTATTGCCATTTATAAAAGCTGCGTTTCCTGTGCTGGTTTCAGACGTTTGCTGAGGTAGGTCACCGTTAAACATTATATTTACAGTATTTCCCTATATTGTCAATCTAAATATTCTGTTCAGTTATTTCCTCGCGAAATGTTGTTTTCTCTTAAGCGCCTAAATCTCGCAGTTTCTGGGTTTCCATCCACCGTGAAGCCATACGCAGAACTCCTCAAAGGCAACCTTGTCCTCTGTCAGCCGGCATCTATATTAATATTTGCGGTTGCGGGTGAAACTGTGTAAATGAAGCGTGAAAGTATACAAAAACAATGAGTCAGGAATGCCTGGAATTTATCCATATCTAATATCAGACCCTCGACATTTTATTTTTTTACAATTTTCATTTTTTTTCTTTTTTTATGGACCCTCGACATTTTATCCTCGACCCTCGACCCTCGACCCACAAGTCATACACGTTTGTTGATTTGTTATATTTCCATTTCGTTGCCTGAATATTACTAGCTCTTTTCATTTAGGCTACGACCTGTCCCTTTTATTCTTAGTCCGTCGACCATGACACGAAATAGCCCCGCGTAGCAAGCGTTCAAGCGAGTAAAGAGCTCGTTATCGTATTCGCACGGCCAGAATACGAGAACATGATAACAGCTCTGCGCTGGCTTGCGAGCGCAGTCTAGAAGCATGTGAGCATGCAAGAACAAAAACGCGCGAGCGAAAAATCGAGAGTGGCAAGACGCGTGCGAAAAGAACAATTATGACCTTTAACGGCCTCTTTTTCGCATTCCTCACCGCTCTCAATTTTCCACTCGCGCTCTTTTCATTCCACGAAAGAGAAACGTCTTCGCAGTGTCTTCGCGGTGTGCCGCCGCGCTTGGCTGATATATTCCGGTATGGTTCCAAAAATTATTTTGATAAATATAAGAAGCGGCTTTGTTTTGGGATAAAACCACCACATCCGGTCCATTTGGCGAAAACAAAGACATGACGTTCATGACGGCTTCTTTTTGTTGTGTGAAGCAAATCATTTCTGTCGCATCCCATAGAAAAATTTATCCTGACCAGGATGTTGGGAAACACAATGCGTTACAGCTGCAAAGATAAGTTCCTTTGTCTAGTCTGGGTGCCAGGGGTTTTTTTGCGAACTACTGTAGAAGCCAGGATCGTGGAGAGAGTTTTTTGGACACTCACTGCCCGCGATAAATACTGATTAACATTGTATCTCGTTACCCGCCGGCCTTAGGCTTTTGTACATTATGCTAGCATTTTTTCGAGCATTCTAGTGAGGCAAAAGCATTGAGCATTATTCGAGCATTTTAGTGGCATTTTCCTGGAAAATTAATAGTTTTTCCTACAGAATATAGAAAAAAAAACATTATTTTTACGAGAAAATGAAGACTTTTCTTAACCTGTTCACTCAAGTGTCAACGAAAGGTGACAAGGGATTAATAGAGCAACACATCATTCAGAAAATTATCTTCTAGTGTATTAAACTTTTACATACGTTGTTATAAACTATTTATATTAAGTATACATTTTTGTTAAGCACTTTGAACTGTTAATTGTGTTAAGACGTTAAGTTTATGAAAATTTAAAAACCTTCATGTATGAGCATTACCCGAGCATTTTAGTGACATTTTTGGCGGAAACCGAGCATTTTAGTGGAAAAACTGGAGCATTAAGGTGGAGCATTTTAGCGGGGAAATAAAAGCATAATGTACAAAGGCCTAGAGGGTATACCAGAATCTCATATCCCGGAACGATGAAAATGTCCAAAGGTGATCCACTCCCCTTATCAGATGAGTACCAAGCATAGATGGGTTATGCTAGGTGAAAAGGCAACTAAAAACTTGGATGCAAAAATTCATGCTATGAAATTGGTCAAACAGGCAGGCTTGTTTTCATCAGACCATACTTAATTAAGTATCAATTTGTTGCATTTCAGATTTCCTTCCAGCAGGTAACAACACCTGGGGAGCCAGTGACAAGGGCATTTTTTGTTTGCTTGTGTATTTCTCCCTCCTTTCGCTCACATACGAGAAATTAAAAGAAATGTATAGAAAATTATCGTATTTTGGCTCAAACAAAGTTATTGAGATCCACGGCACGCATCAGACACAAATAATTCCGTCTGTGACAATAGAATTTTTTTTTTTAAATCTGGTTTAATGCTCGTGCATGAATACCAAAGTCGAGATGTATTTTCGTTTTCTTTTTCGTATTCCTTCTTTAACTAAATGTCTCCGGTTCATACAATAATAATTATTGCAGGTTAGCCGGCCGATTTAGCTTGCTT
>JAHPZR010000546.1:0-14234 GCA_019787425.1 Platygyra sinensis | reverse complement strand
GACGATTCAAACGACAACAATAAACGTAAGAAAGATCGTGACCCAGCAAAGATTACACGTATTGAGATGTTTAGATAAGTGGTCTGTCCTTTATAATCCTTTCGTTGGCCGGATATAGTAGGGAAGTTTCGTCGTAACCTATGTTTCCTCATTTTTTACATCCAGCTACACTATGCAAATTAGACACCACCTCTGACGTCTGTCCTCCACTATCTCGTTTGCATGGTGATAATTGGAGAAAAGCTGACCCACCACCCGCATTGCTAGGCGATTTTTCTGATCCGAAAGAACAGTTAACGTTTTCAAAACTAAGATGACCCCTTCACGTGAGATCGACATTACGGTGCTGCCGTTTAACCTTTGAATCTGTAACGCGTCACGCCTTCCGCAAACAGAGAAATGTAAACAAGACGTTTGCGGTAGTCCCAAAATTAGTCCCAAAATTAAATTGAACATGACCCTTCGCTCCCTATTAATTTGCAGTTTGTTCTACACAACAACAATAACAACAACAACAACAAAAACCATCGAACTGGGGATCCATTTTGTTTTTCCATGCACCGTGACGTTAAAAATAGAATTTTCGCGGGAAATTTTTATCTTGATAATGGCATAAATCTGGCGAGTTTGAAATGTTTGCATAAGTTAATCCCGATGTCACAGCTTAAATATTCTATTTTGCAGTCCACCTAACTATTTTGTGCAGATCTTTCAGCAAATCATGGATAACAATCGCAGAAAGTCGGAATAAGATGATAATCTTCGCTAAACATTTGGCGGAAATATGTCTGACAAATGATTTTTTTTTGGACTTTGCGAGACCAATTACTCCGATTTGCTTGTAGATACCAATTTTAACTAAACTGAATATTGATACCAGTGGAAAAGACTATCAGAAAATCGTCTTTTTGTGGAAATAAACTGCCGCACTTTTGAAAAACGACTCGCTGAAAATGGCTAAAATTTGGGTCACGCTTCTTAACGATTCGGCGATGATTTTTGGCACCTCGTGACAACCGTAAAATTAAAGTGAAAAACTTCAAATATATCTCAGTCAACTAATAACGGGCCAAATATTATCATACGAAAATAAGAGTTTCTGGAATATGTACGAAGTATATTTTAGGCTCACTTAAAATTTCCCAAACTTTCGGTCATTTTAGACCGCTTGGGAGGCCAAAATCATGATGTGGTGATATCTAGAAGAAAAACGAACGCCTACCTCGGCAAATACCATGATTGTCAATCTTTTCGGATAGCTTTTATACTGTGAAAAGATGAAGGTAAACGGCCGACCTCGATCTTTTGGTTCTGCCCGGTTTTCTCTGACAATGACACTTAATTCGTCAAAGTTCAACTTTTGTTTGACGCGATAGTCATATGTAAAATGAATTCCCACAATTTTAACATAAAGTTTTTATTTTAATAGTTTTAAGAAGGGTTTGGCCGAGTGACGAGTGAGCACAATCTCCCAGCAACATCATTTCAGACTTATGGTGGTTTATTCTCAGACCAGAACACTCTCCAAAGTTGTTTAAAAGTTCTAAAAACTTCAATAAAGAAGTGTCATTAATCAAAAAAGCGGTTAAGTCATCTGCAAAGAGTTCCAATTTAATTTCTTCTCCATCCACCATAATACCCTGGACATTATTGTTGCTTCCAATACTAATAGTCAAAATCTCCAAGACAATAATGAACAAATAGGAGCACAGCGGATCTCCCTGCCTAACCCCCCGCTGAACTTCGAACGGGGCAGTTGAAAAACCATTGTTCAAACCACAGCTTGATATATTGTTATAAAATGTCTGAATCCATTGTCTAAAAGATGGTCCAAAATGAAAAGCAGAGAGAATGCGAAACAGGAAATCTCTGCTTACAGAGTCAAAGGCTTTCTTGAAGTCAATTTAGATCAACCTTCCCTCAGTTTGGTATCTTTTTGTGTAGTCCAAAATGTCTTCGATAGACCTTATGGCATCACTAATAGTTGTATCCTTGACATATGCACTTTGATTGTGATGAATGACGCTAGGTAAAACAGCCTCGAGTCTTTTGGCGTGAAACGTTTAGTTTCAGGATTCTTTATTCTCCATATGTCTACTAATCGTAGTCTAGGCATAAATCTTGGATGTATTTAACTGAATCTTTTTTAGAAGGATTCCCACCCGAGCAGTCGAGATCGGAATCAAGCACGATGTTGAAATCTCCTCCTATAACTATCTTTTGTTCATTATCGACGACAAAATTCTCAATAATATTATTTAGATTATCAAAAAATAGACATTGTTCTTGTACCTTGTTGGGCGCGTAGATATTTACAAGCAAAAAATTTGAACCTTGCACAACAGCTTCCATTACAACATAGCGACCTTGAGTGTCTACTTCGACAGATTTCAGGTTGAAATCTAAATCACTTCTTACTAGAACCATTACTCCACAACTTAGATTAGTACCATGTGAAGAGAAAAGCTTACCTTGCCATTGTGTCCTCCAAATATCGTCAACTTCCACAGAGCAATATGTTTCTTGAAGAAAAATGATATCATATTTCCGCTCGTTTAGCCACATGAAGAGGGCTTTTCTTTTCTTTGCAGAACGAATCCCTCGAACATTTAGCGACAGCAATTTGAAATCAGCATAATCCTTCTCGAATGAAAAAGTTAGTTAGTCATTTTGCAAGCTATGCGAAAAATTCTCCACTAAAAAACTACGCGTAAAATAAGAATCTATGAAATGACATGGTTTGTAAAGAGGTTTCTGTTGTACAGATATACAATACACTTAACACTAGGCACAATAGCAAATTATAATGACTGCGGATAACTTTATCCAGCGTGCAGTGCGTGGGATTTGGAACTTTGCACGAGCTCCTAAATTGGAAGACGAAATACAGAGCAAAAGGAAAAACCAACATATCTATAGCGTCTATAATTTTTCACTCTCAACTAGTTTTAGCATGACATTACATTACACTCTACTAAATAGGAATAAAATATCCATCAATATACAGCTTGTCGGGTTCCTTCCTATCGAACAAAGCTACTTTTCCCTCTTCTCTGGCGTTTTTTTTAATTTTCGCCATTGCTTCTTGCGTCTTTCCTGAATTTCACATGATTTCATTGTCTATAGATTTCTCCAACTCAACATTTTTAAAGCTGGTTTCCGTTCTAACAAATATCCTCTGTTTTCATCTTTAGCTAAAACTGATCGATTACATATACAGCACTTACTGATCTTAAACAGACGTTAACAAAAGTGATGAATAAGTAACTTTATTGTATATATAGCGAGAATTTTAGGCAAGAAACCTTGCAAATAGAATTCTATATGTGGTATATTTTCACCTGTGAAAAAAGTGATACGTCCAATCAGGTTTGCGTAAAGCGTTCTTCACACCGTTCATGATAGAATCACTTAGCCAATTAAAGTTAAGCATTCTTATGGCTTCTAACAATATTTATTTCTTCAACTTCCAAAAAGCTAATAAGACGAAGAAAAAAGTGAAGAGGACGAGCAAACTTTGAAATATTTGAAGACTCGGCTCATCGCCGTTCGCAAGCAAAATGTCCGTCAGTACAAACCAGTTACATAAAACGACTCAAATTGTTGCCATTTTTGCCATATAATAAGCTTCTTATTAACCGTGCTAAGTCCGTCTGAATGGGAGAATCTTGACCTCGGTCTGCACTTACACCCCACTTACGACCTCGGTCAAGATTCTCCCATACAGAACAATTTAGCTCACTTACAAGATAACCTATACTGATAAAAAAGATTTGAATTCCAGTAAGATGTTTGTTTGTTTGTTTGTTTTTAATTTTAATATATTGTACAAGGCAAGGTTAGTTACATCATTGCTACCTTTGAGTTCGGTCAAGTTAGGTGTTATTCTTAGCCGAACCTTAAATTTGCTCAGGGTTTCTGCCTTTCTAGGTTCTTCACTCAGCTTTTAGCTTTGCCCACAGTTGCCCCTAAATACTTTAGGGTGTGATTTAAAACAGGATTCAAATTAGGCGAAAATTGGCATTTATGTTTCGTTCGTAAAAGTCACTGAGATTCTCTTAGGTGCGAGGGAGTTTTAAACTTTCTGAAGAGGAGCCAAGGTTTATAGCATTTATTTTGTGACGTATATATGAAATAATTCATATTTGTACTGCGGTTGTAGATGAGAGTGAAGAGTGCTCATCATAGTAAATTTTCCAATTGAAGCAATCGGAAAGAAGAAGCCTGAAGAAATCAGGGCTTCAACGGGATTCAAACCCGTGACCTCCGCGACATCGGTGCGATGCTCTACCATTGAGCTTTGAAGCCACACATTGGAAGCGAGGTCAATTTATTGAGTTCATATTTTCGCGTGCAGTGAAATATATGAAATAATTTGTATTTGCACTACAGTTGAAGATAAGACTGAAGAGTGATCATCGTAGTAAATTTAAGCAATCAGAAAGAGGAAGCCTGAAAAAAATCAGGGCTTCAACGGGACTCGAACCTGTGACCTCCGCGATACCGCTGCGATGCTCTACAAACTTAGCTATGAAGCCACACACTGGGAGTGCGGTCAATGTATTGTGTTCATATTTTTCCGATTGCTTAAATTGAAAAATTTGCTACGATGATCACTCTTCACTCTCATCTACAAATGAATTATTTCATATAAACGTCACATCATTTCACTGCACGGGAAAATATAAACTCAATAAATTGACCACGCTCCCACTGTGTGGCTTCATAGCTCAGTTGGTAGAGCATCGCACCGGTATGGCGGAGGTCACAGGTTCGAATCCCGTTGAAGCCCTTTTTTTTTTTTTTTTTTCAGGCTCCTTCTTTCCGATTGCTTGAATTAGAAAATTTAATACTATGCTCACTCTTCACTCTCAGTATTGATTTTCTCGTTGTATTTGGTTTAGGCACAGCTAGTAACCCTTACCAAACCAAACACTATTTTAAATGCATTTAAATACTATTTGAAAAACTGTTTTTAACGTATTTTATAAAATAGATTTAAAATAGGGCGAAAAATGTATTTTTAAGGTATCTTTCGACTGATTTTAAAGGTGTGTAAACCTGTTTAAAACACTATTGAAACAAAGTTTGAAATGTATTTTGAAAAGCGTTTTAAAAATATAGTTTAAATTCCAAACCTCGAACTCCCCTGCTAAGTTTAAAAATATAATTAAAATAGTCTGTAACTACTTTAAAAATCTCTCGAGGAACACAGCATTCGGAATAAAAACAGGATACAAATAGTGATTAAAACAGCTTTTAATCTCCAAGACTATTTTTAAAGTAGTTTAAATGACAATTTTAAAAGTATTTTGTACAAAATAGATTTAAAATAGGTGCAAAATTATATTTTAAACATATTTTTCAACTGATTTTAAAGGTGTTAAAACCTGTTTAAAACACTATTGAAATCCACCGTCTCAAAATATATTTCAATAGTACTTTAAACAGTTTAAAAATCAAAGTGGATCATATATGAAAAAATATCTCAAATACAATATAAATATATCAAAATAGCTTTAAAATAGTCTAGAAATGGCATACAGTAATATAGTATAAACAGCATAAAAATAGTACAAAATAGTATACAAACAGTATGAAAATGCAGTAAAAATAGTATTAAAATAGCATAAAACTACTGTGAAAATAGTTCAAAAATAGTATCAAAACAGTATAAAAATAGTGCTACAAAATCTTAAACTTAACTTTGTTCTAGCTGTGTGCAACACATGACATGGCAGAAGTCAGTGTACACTGTACGGCAAACTCAAGCTTGAGGGTGGTACTTGGCCCTACTTGTATAATAAATGTACTGTACTGTAGCTCTATGCCAACTGCATCTCTCATGAAAAGCTGTAAATATAATAAGACTGGAGCCTGTGATATTTTCTCAACATGAACGGGGTCAAAGGAACCTATGTATCACTGCCAAAAGATTCGTATCACTTATTTTTAAAGTTGGAAATTGAGGCTAAGGGTCCATTACTTGGTATAAAACATCTTCTGTACCACTCATTGCAACACAAAATAAAGGCAATTTAAATGACTGTATGCTACAGTGTGTGTCTGTACAGTACATGGGAAAATATACACATGCCTGCAGAACATGCAGCAATCACTCCTAATCAACAGAACCCTTAAACAATTTAGAGGGTACAACTTCATTACATAGACTTTTGTACATTTAGTAGGTGATAATCATGTTCTGCAAAGGTTTTATACATCTTTCCTCACATCGTCTGAACCTACAATATTATTTTTGCAGGGTTTTAAAACATTTAAACCCCTGCATCATAATTTTTTGTGATCCATATGTCACAGCTGCAAGAACCAATTTGTTGCATGAACTTGTCTCATTTACATGTACAACATGTGCATGTGGCAATTAAAGCTGTGCCATCTTATTGGGCCTACAGATGTTCAAAATCTTGGGTACAGTAGACATTAATTTGATAAATAACATGCAAAACTTGTATGACAATCATAAAAATAACCGTATATTGCAGAAATAACTTATCTATTTGCAGTAGTGTTATCTATATTCCTTAGCTTGGCCTGAAACATGTTACCCTAATCTAATTCTTGATATTATTGTTGCTTGAGCTGATTAACTTGGTTAACTAAGACAGTTGGTGTGAAACCATTCTTTTCAACAGTAGACTTTCACAGGCATAGGGAAAATATTCACTTACTGTTAGTGAGATGTAGACTACAGGTAAGTACATGACTTTTGTACCTCTTTCACTATCAGAAAAAAATGTTGATTTTCTTTCGCATCATGCATGACGGCAGACTAAGCCAAAGAGGGAATACATGTACTCAAGTATTAGCAGGCACGGCAAGAAAAAAAACCGTTAACTTTGCTTAAGTTTGGTGGTTTGGTTGAGTGGACAAGAAAACTTAGCCTGAGCAGTGTTAGACTTTTCTTTACATGACCCCTGGTTGCTTTTTATCCCAGGTTGAATCACTGCAGAGAGTGCTAAAAATAAACACTTTACACTAACCCGGGTTGTCAGTCTGCAACAGTGTGTGGTTTGCTTCAAGCCCGACCTTTCTACCAATGAAAAACTGAAAACATGGGCTAGAAAGATGACAAACAAAAACCTAGAAAGTACAACGGGATGGTGGGAGGTCCTGATGTAAAAAAACAAAACAAAACAAAACAAAACAAGAAACAACATGGTTGTTTGACTTTAAGTACCAAGCCGGGTTAGCTTTTGGTCCACTGTTGACATGTAAGAATTGAAGAAATTTCAACCCTTCTCACCCGGTCAACCCAATACTTGACAAGGGTTCCAGCAAGGGGGGCTGACCCAGCTTTACTATTGTTTTCATGTAAACGTGTAAAAACATTTGATTGCAAAAGGGTTACCCGCCAATTGGCGATTCAACCCAGGGTAAAAAGCAACCCAGGGTTGTATAAACAGGGCCCTAAGCTGCGTTCCTTTGGGGTGATCTGGATCAGGATCAGTGATCTAAGATCTGTCTGGATCATGGTGCATCAAAGGAACCGGCAAATCCATAACCAGAGTGGATTCACCGGTTCCTTTGATGCACCATGATCCAGACAGATCATGGATCACTGATCCGGATCCGGATCACCCCAAAGGAACGCACCCTTAGTAATAATTAAGATGTCCTGCAAGATGAGCAAAACAATGAGTTGAAAGCATGGATAAATTTAAAATCCAAGCATAAATGTAGTACCTTGTATTTATTGTTCACAATGAATGCTTTAAAGTGCTCTAAGCTCTGCAAGAAACATTTTTTTTGAGAAATAAATTTATAGAATGCCAGTTTGGGCTTATGGCCCCTGCTTTAAGAAATATTTATCTAATAAATTTGACCGGCCAGAAACGATACTTGACCAAGCTGAAATGAATTTGGCTGCTCATGGTGTCCGGAGACTCTCTGGAAATTATTTTGAGTCCGGTACAGTGTATTTAATATGTGATACTAGTACAATTATGTAAAAGTTAACAAACATTATCCCACCAAGCTGTAAAGTCCATTCACTTCTAACAAGTACTTTCACTGATGTTGCACAACTGTAGTAGCTACATACATAGAGCTTCCTTTCTAACCCTAAATATAATTCTTCCTTTGAAAGTTTACCAACAATTGCAGCTTTGTAACTGGAAGGCATTTGAAAACTCACAGAGACTTTGACCCTAACAGGGCAGCACCACTCTCCATCTCCAGTATCTCAAAGCTGAAAATAACAACAAAATTATTTATTTTATTTATTTATTCTTGCCTTCATGTACATGTATGTGTGTTGTTATCAAGTAAAGTGTATAATTTAAGTTGCCTTTCCACTTGTCTTGAAGAAAAACAAACTGTTTGATTTACTTCCAGCTCGCACTTTAATTTCCCTACGAATAGATCAAAGCACTTTATGGCATGTCAAGAAAGTAAAATTATCACAGTGGATGAGTCATGTACATGTATTTACGGCTGCACGAATACAGTGTACATGTAGTAGCAAACATGCAACTGCCATTACTGATCATACATGTACATGTAATTTAACAGTGCCTACTTAAAAAGACTGGACGAAGAACAATTCAAAATTCAGATCGATGTTTCATAAGCAATCATCTACCGGTAATGCGATAAGACAGCCGAAGTGGTTACAAGGGCATGTAGATTTCCGAATGAAATGCACACCAAGACAGAAGATCGTTTAGCTTACCTCCATTTGGTTGAAGCATTACCATCTCCATCAGAAAGACAAATCATGGACGCTGCATCCAGGAGTCGTATGATTCGGTTCGGTCCCTTTCTGTCCATGCAGTAAAAGGTACAAGTAACCAACAAATATTAAATGTCTACTCGAACGAAATTTTCGTTTTACACAGCAAGTTTGAAATCGAAACAGATCACGTGGTCACTCGCATGATCTTTCACGCAATCACAGCTGACCAAAATGCTCGCATATTGCACCGGCGGTTCACCGACGGGTCAGCGGAAAATCGGTTTCTTTCCGCCAAAATCTCTGGAAAAAAATTTACGACCGCCAAAAACAAAGCAGCATATTGGATACATGTAGTGCTTAGCCCAGGATTTTTAACGGTACGGTATCTGTTTATTTATGTGCATTAACTAATTTTGTTGCTTATAATCCTCGTAACTTTCTTAACCGTATTTCCAGGTATTTTGCATTCAGTAATTTTCGCGGGTTATGCTTGGCGATTTCTTGATTGATAGATGCGCCAACCGGTATTCATATAAAAGAAGCTTTCACTTAAGATGCATGGCTTTGCTCCACACGCAACTACTCGGGTATCAAATCGAACGTTCGATTAAGCGAACTTTATCGAAATCAATCGAACTTATGTACCAGTCAAATCGAAGCTTCAACATCCCCCCCCCCCCCCGGGCAACCCCCCGGGCATTTGAATTTTTGGAAAATTTTTGTTCAAATTCCTCCCTCCCCGGGCCAAAAAGGTGATCAAATGCCCCCACCCCCGAGAAAATTACATCATAATTCAGCACAAAGAATCTCAAGTTTCACTGGCACATGGATGAAAGAAAGTCGGCTGAGACGCCTTCAGTTGTTGAACAAAATATAGCAAATGCTTCGCATCCAATATCATGAAAAGCTAAAGAAGAAATTCTGAGCATATTTCATATAAACACATCGAGTCAAGTACAATTTAATATATTTATATACAAAACAAAGCTTGTGTAGGCTTTTGGTTTCCACAAATCTGCAATATTTTCCCTTGAATACATCAAAGTTTGTAGCCACCATGATTATTATTGTTATTTGGAATCAGCGCGACTCGTAACATGAAATCGAGGCTAGAGTTCAAATTCCCCACCCCGTATGAGTGGTGATCAAATTCCCTTCCTGCCGGGCAGGAAAAAGCATCAAATGCCCGGGGTATGTCCAGGTTGGGGGGGGGGGGGGGGCGTTGAAGCTTCAATTTGACTGGTACATTAGTCGAACGATTGGCTTCAAACCCTCGAAGAACAAAATTGGGACAATTCGAATGAATGGAATCGCAATTTGTTTGTGTGCAAGAATGTGTTGCATACATGTACATGTATTAACTGACATTGTTATTGCATGCCATAGCACATTTGAAATGCAGGCTCAAGACTGCAATGAACAGAGTCCTTGCATTTTGGCTGCAACATTAGGTGTCACTAAACCTGTATTTGTCCTGTTATTAATGTTTCTATCGTTAATTTCACTCAAATTATACAGTGTATTTTCATTCTTCGTTATTCTATTTCCTGCAACTTACATGTATTAGATTTCTAGACAAAAATGATATTCACGCAAAAAATGGTTCAAGAAACTAGTACTGGTAAAATAGGGACTTCTCCCTGTGTACATGTAAGTTTTGACCTTCAGTGGATAGAGACAAGCATTCAATGTACATGTAGTTCAAATTCACCAAATTTTTGATTAGAAGAATGCATTATGTTTGTGTGGCAGGTTTGATACAACCTGTATATCCAAAAAATATGGCTAAGCACAGCAAAGGTCCAGGAAGAAGAAATTACCTGAGAAGAAGAAGAAAATTAATGAAAGACAAGAGGAGGAGGTAAAAAGAGGAGGCTGAAACACAAAAAAAGTAGCTGAAGTATTTCATTCTTTGCAAGAAACTAAGGCAGATGAAACAAGTTGGGAAGATTTACGGAATCAGCATGATTTACCACCAAGGCTTTTTTATGTGGTCCAATGAGGAATTCTTTATTCTTTTTGGCTTACAACATTTTCAAGAAAAGGAAGAAATTTAACCAATCACAAAATAGCCCACCAGGACATGAATTGATGGGTAAGTGGATAATGCAATTGATACATGTGCATAATTAATAATGAAATGTTCCAAGTCCTTATTCAGTAATTGTTGTTTGCCAGATCCCTAAGCTTGGGCTCTAATTTTCAAGGTGGCAACCAAGTGAATGCACAAAGGCCTCTGGGTGTTCTAAAATGTTGTTGTTGACAACTGAAAAATATTAAGTCTTTTTATCATCGAATGCATTTTTACTTCCTTTTCATTGGTCAAGAGCCCACCACATGACCTGTAAATAACTGCCTACGAATAATGATCTGCCCATGCATAGTACCGTCCAGTTGTGTGTGCTGCAAATAATATTCCGCCCATGCATAATTGAAACCAAGCTCTCAGGTGAAATAACTTATTGTATTTATAAATAACTGAGCTGTCAGAGAGTGATTTAAACATGAAACCAAACTGGGTGGTCACACACCAATTATTTGCCTTAGCCTTCAGCTGCGGCAAATAATTGATCTACTTGTCTCTGACAAATCACAATATTTTGCCCAACCTCATCTATTAGTAATTATTATTCACAATTATTGTGAATTACATGTACAGTATTTGTTTGGTTTTAAAACCAAAGGAACCAGCCGCTTTTTGCCAACTTGCTGTGATCTTAGTAGCAAATGCCTCTTGTTAACAGAACAGAGCACCGACTATTATAATAGCATCTGTCATTGAAACCAAGCAGTAATTTCAACAAACCTCTCCTCATAACAGACTGGAACAACAACTTTTATCATTAAAACTATTAAGACCACAAAAAAATGGTTTTCCTACTAAAATTGTTAACAATAATGACTAAACTGTTGTACAAAAATATTACAGTTACATGTAGTTCAAACCACTTGCCCTCAAAATTAAATGACTGTCGAATCGGAAAAAAACTTTAACAGCTCATATATACAATGTACAGCTGTATGGGAAGCAAGGAAAAAGGTGTGTTTAAAACAAAAGAAGTTATTTGGTTGCAAGATCTTGATTTTGGTGTACTTTGTGAGTGACAGCACTTTTGCAAGATCTTAAAGCGTGTATGCCATGATGAGTGACCGCAATCAGTAACTGGCTGATTACTACAGTCGAGCAATTTTCTTTTAAATGTTCTTTTTTATATCCATTGGTTGTCATTTCTTGTGATTTGTCTTGAGATCTTTCAGGTGCACTTTGTGAGTGGGGTACTTTTTGCCAAAATTATGTAATGTAATCTTGCAGCATGTACAATATACATGATGACTGAGCACAATCAATAATTGGCCAATTAATGCAAGCAAGCTACATGTACCTTGAAATAGGGCAGTATTAGAGAGTGCCTTTTTGTAAAAAGGTTTGTTTGTCCACAGATTCATGCTTTTGGCTCAGCATTTTTTAAATGCGTTCTTATTTTCGATTAACTTTGGTATTGAGAGAATCTACAACGCTATACGCCAAAAGTGTATGTTTTTTTTGTTTTCTTAAATTTGCATTTGTTTGGGTGATGCCCATGCCAAATATTTCTTTGTAATACATTATACAACTGTACATGTGAATTTAACAACGTTTGTAACACAGATTGCTTGAACACTATTCACATTGCACTCTAAGTTTTATCTTTGATGTTGGAATAGACTCTTGCATTGTAGGTCCTAGTTTTTGAGGCACCCAAATTTAAATTGCTTATGCCTGACCACTTGGCACAGAGCCAGTGCCAGAATGACAGCCATGCCGTGAGCTATGAAATAGCCAGTGCCTGAGCCAAAACCTGAGCGTGTGCCTGTGTCCATTTGGTCAGCAAACAGACTGTAATGTCTGCTCACCTGTGATCTCTCATATACCAAAATTTAATATGCAAATCCTATGCTTGGCAATATTTCTTTAAAGCAGTGTTGTAGGAAGCTTTGAGAAAATTCAAACTATCAGCTGATATTAAAAAGTTCTCAGAGGTTCCACTAGCCAATAGCACTTTTGCATGAGTAATCACAGCTGTTTTAGAAACAGAAGCTAAGACCAAGCACCTGGCAAACAAGGCCAAACAATGGTTACATGAAATAGGAGGGTCTGGATCTGATTTACATTGTACAGTACACATGTATAAAATTTCCAGTCGAAGTTGTCATAACTTCATGAGATTGACCAAATGGCTTACATTAGTCATGAAATTTATTCCAAGAAGGAACATCAAATATACATGTACATATATATGTAGATATAATACATGTATTCTGCTTGCAAAACTAAATCAAAAACTACAGATGGCATCGCACTATGACTTTTAAATTCTATCTTCCAGTCATAAAAGGGCCCTCTTTCGGGGACTAAGGCACTGGTGGATAATTTTCAACCAAATCTTTATTTCCCCTCTGAGACGAAGTGCAGCTGATTTCTGGGACTGTCTTGCTCCAAAGAGCTTCGTCCCTGACAATGTTTTTTTGAAAAGAGAATTTACAATAGGCTGGCTTTCACTCTTTCTCAAATGTAAAATAGTCATTCACGTGATCAGGCAGTGGACAAAGGGCTTGATTTGCTTTCAAAACTACTTCTCCCGCCACCATTTTGAACATTGCATGGTTATCCCTCTCTACAGTTCAAGAGCATGCGCTAGCCCAGCGTGGTACATGTAATATAGAACTTACCTGCTGATTTCTATATACATGTACTATGTACCCGTTAAACCAGACCTACATGTACTACAGTTGAGATCCATTGTGTTTAAAAACGTTTTGTGTGTAAAGCTTGAGTGAAAAGAAGCTAAAAGCAGTTTTCAAAAAGGGGATGCAAATTATGTTGATTGCATTATGATTGATTATGTTGATTGCATTAGATTTCCATTGTGCTAGATTTATAAATAGTGCAAAAATAGTGCATTTAAAATCTGTTTTTAAGATAGACATTGCTGTCATTATGTAAAACTACTATTTAAATAGCATACTCACCCGAGTCAAACTTAAAATATGTTCAAAACAGACTGTTTTGGTTGTATTTTCAAACTTAATATGAATTGCTATCTCAAATATGTTTTAAACTTTCTATTTAAAACATATTTTGTACTCTTGACATGTCAACTACATTTTAAATATCCTATTTAAAAGACTATTTTTACACTGATAATTTGTAAAATACTTTTTAAACCTGCAACCATTGCCAGCATGACATTCTAAACAGCGTTTAACTAGTATTTTTGAACTGTTTCAACAAAACTTTTGTGGCCATAGTATAAAAATAGATTTCAAATCCCCTATTTCAACCCTGTTTTAAGCTCAAACTACATTAAAAACAGAGGGGAAATCAATCCAATGTCATGAAATACGTTTTAACTATACTTGAAATACATTACAAACGAGAAGCAAAATTTTGAATTTCTTACAAAATAGCATAAAAATACCCTATAATGACTTCAAAATACTGTTTAAATCGTCAAAATACATTCAAAGCAGTTTAAAATCAGTTTAAAAATACAGC
>JAHPZR010000545.1:27500-40952 GCA_019787425.1 Platygyra sinensis | reverse complement strand
AGAAGCCATAAGAATGCTTAACTTTAATTGGCTAAGTGATTCTATCATGAACGGTGTGAAGAACGCTTTACGCAAACCTGATTGGACGTATCACTTTTTTCACAGGTGAAAATATACCACATATAGAATTCTATTTGCAAGGTTTCTTGCCTAAAATTCTCGCTATATATACAATAAAGTTACTTATTCATCACTTTTGTTAACGTCTGTTTAAGATCAGTAAGTGCTGTATATGTAATCGATCAGTTTTAGCTAAAGATGAAAACAGAGGATATTTGTTAGAACGGAAACCAGCTTTAAAAATGTTGAGTTGGAGAAATCTATAGACAATGAAATCATGTGAAATTCAGGAAAGACGCAAGAAGCAATGGCGAAAATTAAAAAAAACGCCAGAGAAGAGGGAAAAGTAGCTTTGTTCGATAGGAAGGAACCCGACAAGCTGTATATTGATGGATATTTTATTCCTATTTAGTAGAGTGTAATGTAATGTCATGCTAAAACTAGTTGAGAGTGAAAAATTATAGACGCTATAGATATGTTGGTTTTTCCTTTTGCTCTGTATTTCGTCTTCCAATTTAGGAGCTCGTGCAAAGTTCCAAATCCCACGCACTGCACGCTGGATAAAGTTATCCGCAGTCATTATAATTTGCTATTGTGCCTAGTGTTAAGTGTATTGTATATCTGTACAACAGAAACCTCTTTACAAACCATGTCATTTCATAGATTCTTATTTTACGCGTAGTTTTTTAGTGGAGAATTTTTCGCATAGCTTGCAAAATGACTAACTAACTTTTTCATTCGAGAAGGATTATGCTGATTTCAAATTGCTGTCGCTAAATGTTCGAGGGATTCGTTCTGCAAAGAAAAGAAAAGCCCTCTTCATGTGGCTAAACGAGCGGAAATATGATATCATTTTTCTTCAAGAAACATATTGCTCTGTGGAAGTTGACGATATTTGGAGGACACAATGGCAAGGTAAGCTTTTCTCTTCACATGGTACTAATCTAAGTTGTGGAGTAATGGTTCTAGTAAGAAGTGATTTAGATTTCAACCTGAAATCTGTCGAAGTAGACACTCAAGGTCGCTATGTTGTAATGGAAGCTGTTGTGCAAGGTTCAAATTTTTTGCTTGTAAATATCTACGCGCCCAACAAGGTACAAGAACAATGTCTATTTTTTGATAATCTAAATAATATTATTGAGAATTTTGTCGTCGATAATGAACAAAAGATAGTTATAGGAGGAGATTTCAACATCGTGCTTGATTCCGATCTCGACTGCTCGGGTGGGAATCCTTCTAAAAAAGATTCAGTTAAATACATCCAAGATTTATGCCTAGACTACGATTAGTAGACATATGGAGAATAAAGAATCCTGAAACTAAACGTTTCACGCCAAAAGACTCGAGGCTGTTTTACCTAGCGTCATTCATCACAATCAAAGTGCATATGTCAAGGATACAACTATTAGTGATGCCATAAGGTCTATCGAAGACATTTTGGACTACACAAAAAGATACCAAACTGAGGGAAGGTTGATCTAAATTGACTTCAAGAAAGCCTTTGACTCTGTAAGCAGAGATTTCCTGTTTCGCATTCTCTCTGCTTTTCATTTTGGACCATCTTTTAGACAATGGATTCAGACATTTTATAACAATATATCAAGCTGTGGTTTGAACAATGGTTTTTCAACTGCCCCGTTCGAAGTTCAGCGGGGGGTTAGGCAGGGAGATCCGCTGTGCTCCTATTTGTTCATTATTGTCTTGGAGATTTTGACTATTAGTATTGGAAGCAACAATAATGTCCAGGGTATTATGGTGGATGGAGAAGAAATTAAATTGGAACTCTTTGCAGATGACTTAACCGCTTTTTTGATTAATGACACTTCTTTATTGAAGTTTTTAGAACTTTTAAACAACTTTGGAGAGTGTTCTGGTCTGAGAATAAACCACCATAAGTCTGAAATGATGTTGCTGGGAGATTGTGCTCACTCGTCACTCGGCCAAACCCTTCTTAAAACTATTAAAATAAAAACTTTATGTTAAAATTGTGGGAATTCATTTTACATATGACTATCGCGTCAAACAAAAGTTGAACTTTGACGAATTAAGTGTCATTGTCAGAGAAAACCGGGCAGAACCAAAAGATCGAGGTCGGCCGTTTACCTTCATCTTTTCACAGTATAAAAGCTATCCGAAAAGATTGACAATCATGGTATTTGCCGAGGTAGGCGTTCGTTTTTCTTCTAGATATCACCACATCATGATTTTGGCCTCCCAAGCGGTCTAAAATGACCGAAAGTTTGGGAAATTTTAAGTGAGCCTAAAATATACTTCGTACATATTCCAGAAACTCTTATTTTCGTATGATAATATTTGGCCCGTTATTAGTTGACTGAGATATATTTGAAGTTTTTCACTTTAATTTTACGGTTGTCACGAGGTGCCAAAAATCATCGCCGAATCGTTAAGAAGCGTGACCCAAATTTTAGCCATTTTCAGCGAGTCGTTTTTCAAAAGTGCGGCAGTTTATTTCCACAAAAAGACGATTTTCTGATAGTCTTTTCCACTGGTATCAATATTCAGTTTAGTTAAAATTGGTATCTACAAGCAAATCGGAGTAATTGGTCTCGCAAAGTCCAAAAAAAAATCATTTGTCAGACATATTTCCGCCAAATGTTTAGCGAAGATTATCATCTTATTCCGACTTTCTGCGATTGTTATCCATGATTTGCTGAAAGATCTGCACAAAATAGTTAGGTGGACTGCAAAATAGAATATTTAAGCTGTGACATCGGGATTAACTTATGCAAACATTTCAAACTCGCCAGATTTATGCCATTATCAAGATAAAAATTTCCCGCGAAAATTCTATTTTTAACGTCACGGTGCATGGAAAAACAAAATGGATCCCCAGTTCGATGGTTTTTGTTGTTGTTGTTGTTATTGTTGTTGTGTAGAACAAACTGCAAATTAATAGGGAGCGAAGGGTCATGTTCAATTTAATTTTGGGACTAATTTTGGGACTACCGCAAACGTCTTGTTTACATTTCTCTGTTTGCGGAAGGCGTGACGCGTTACAGATTCAAAGGTTAAACGGCAGCACCGTAATGTCGATCTCACGTGAAGGGGTCATCTTAGTTTTGAAAACGTTAACTGTTCTTTCGGATCAGAAAAATCGCCTAGCAATGCGGGTGGTGGGTCAGCTTTTCTCCAATTATCACCATGCAAACGAGATAGTGGAGGACAGACGTCAGAGGTGGTGTCTAATTTGCATAGTGTAGCTGGATGTAAAAAATGAGGAAACATAGGTTACGACGAAACTTCCCTACTATATCCGGCCAACGAAAGGATTATAAAGGACAGACCACTTATCTAAACATCTCAATACGTGTAATCTTTGCTGGGTCACGATCTTTCTTACGTTTATTGTTGTCGTTTGAATCGTCGCAACGTTTGTACATCGTCTTTTTTTTTTTTTTTTCAATTCCTTCATTAGACCGGGCACACAATTGCAACCACTTGCCACGAAGCTTGAGATAGTGTTTTGCTAGTTCAAAGGCTTTTAAGGTGTCTCGAGAACGTAGCCCCGGAAAACTCTTTTGAATTTAGCAGAATTAATCGAAGCACTGAGGATCCATCGCCAGTAATAAGGACAGACGACACGATAATAGTGAACAACAAACACTTTACTAAGGACAACAAGGCCTTTACAAGATGGCAGAGTAAAACCACACGAGGGCCACGAGAAGACACCGGTACTATGCATGCGCGGCCGACAATAACCGCTGGCGCAACTTCTTCTTCTTCTGTGTAAATAGAAAACTAACGTGTACAAAGTAAAAGAAACTTAACAAGAAGGTTGTAACAGATAGTGACTGTTCTTTACTGCACCTAGTTCAACGGACTATTTCTGAAGTAACTGTCACCTAAAACACTAGTCAAGAATGTACTCCTGTAAGTATGCTGGGGGTCGACGGGCCCGCTGGGGTCTTGGTTCAGATGGAACAGGGATAGGAATATGATCAGTGTCAGAGGGGGAGGTGTCTTCTTGGTGTTCGGCGTGGTGCGGTGTGGAGTCTGAAGGGTCTGGGCTGGGCGGACGTAACAGGTCCGGTGGGGCAGAGGGCGCTTGACACGGCTGGGGCTGCTCGGCAATCTCCTCACATTCGTCGTCGTCAAGTGTAGGGACAATAGAATGGTAGGATGGTGGTGGAAGGGTGTGTGGTTGTGGTCGGTAACCGCCTTTGGCTGTTTCGCTGAAAGGATGGTTCGCTTGACGGGCTTCTTGTTTCGCTAAAATGTGTTGCAAGTCATTGATAGGTATCTGCTCATTGGAGAACTGGTTCCGTTGTGTCCAAAGCTCCCGTGAGGACAGGCCTTGGCTGCGGAGTCGCGAGTTGAGCCGGGCAGTGGCAAGGGCGAGACTGAGTTCAGTAACTGGACCTCCGCCGGGCCCCTGGCGTAACAGCTCTTCTTCCAGTTCCAGCACGGCTCGTTCGGCAACAGCATTTTTGTTGATGTTTTTGACGCGACCAACTTCGATAGAGATGCCAAGATGTTGCAAGGCGTTAGTGTTTCTCAGCGAGACGAATCCGGGTGTAGGGTCAACACGAATCACCGCTTGAGGACCATCGAGGGGATGTAGACCCACTACTAATCGGGAGAGAGCATCACGAAGAGTATCACACTTCTCGTCGGGTACAAGGCACGATGTAGTGTAAGAGGTGGTACATTCTCTCAAAAGTAAGATGAATTGGCGACAGCGTCTAATGATATCGGCTGCAAATGACAAGCCTACAAACTCGGGCGGATCTTCTGATGACTGGCTGGTAAGGGAGGTAGGGAACTTCTTGAGTGAGGCGCAAGTGTGGCAGGAGTCTGATACTCGAGCGATAGCAGCACTCATATCCAGGGCAAAGAAGTGACGCTGTAAGACCATTTGAAGTTGATGCTTAGAGGGATGATCAAGCCTGATGTGGATAGCAGTAAGTAGGCCATCAAGTACAGAACGAGGCACGACAATCAACTCAATAGGACGGGAGAGTGGTTGTTGACGCTGAACAACGAGCAGCCCATCCTTGGAAATGGAAGTCACGTTAAGGTAGCGCTTTACATCTCTGATGTTGGTCAGTTTCTTGGAAGGGCGGGTGCCCTGTTTCAAGTGCGCACAGACGCGTTGTAGATCGGGGCACTCATTTTGAACACTGAACCAAGCGGGTCTGCTGGTGAAGGGTAGGCGCTTGGTGTTGTCAAGGATTTCTTGAGTGGAGATGCCACGTACAACTGAAGACTCTGATTCGTGCACGAAAGAGCAAATTTGGCAGTTCGGTTCAGTGCAGTCAGGAGCATTGCGACTGGCAAAGTCCGAGGGTAAATTGGCAGTGCCAGCGAGATGCTGGAGGCTAACTTGGTATCTACTGACGGTGGTCAAAAACGAGGTAACACGTGGACTGGCAGAAAATTCACCTCGGCAAAGTTTCTGCAGGGCTGGAACGCAGGGCTGGCTGTCTGTCAGAACGCAGGCACGGTGATTGGATTGGATTATAAAGGGGCTAAAGTGCTTTACGGCAGCTGCTATAGACAGCGCTTCAACCTCACATGGTAACCATGTGACCTGATGCTTGCGTAGTTTAGAGCTGAAGAAGCCGGCAAGGAGAAGGCGGTCTTGGCGAGTAACGTACAAGGTGGCTCCGAGACCGCGTCGGGTGACTGAGCCATCAGTCACAATCCAAAGCTGGTCAGAGGCACGAGGAAGGACGATAGACTTGTGGGTGTTAAGGGCATCTTGCGCGGCGGTGAATTTCTGACGAAGGTTGTCATCCCACTGGACGTGGTCGTGAGATTGTAGATTGGCCAAGGATGATTCAAGTGGGTCCACAAGTTGAGAGCAGTGAGGGAGGACACGGCTAAGGACTTTGTAGGCGCCGATAAAGGAACGCATACCTTTCACAGACTCTGGAGGGGAGCAGGTTGCGAGAGCAGCAATGCGGTGGGGGCTTGCAGATAAGGAGCCTTGTGACCAGATCCAACCCAATATTGTGGTTGTTTTTGGGCATATGACAGTCTTAGTAGCGGACAGACGGAGGTTACACCGGGCAAGGGCGTCAAGTATACGAGACCAGTTAGCGATAAGCTCTTGCGGGGTGTCACCACCACAATAAAGATCGTCGGCGAGTTTTGTAGCGCATCCCTCTTGGAGGAAGTCACCAAGGACACGACACATTAATTCCTCCAAAGCAGTCTCTGAACCAGGCATTCCCATGGCTGACCTGGTATATACTCTGATGCCACGAAATGGAGTGGCCACACCGCAGTATTTCATGGAGGCCTTTGATAGAGGTATCTGGTAAAAGGCACGGGTGAGGTCAGACTTTATTATGTACTTCCAAGGGGCAATGGTGCGGAGAGTAGAGTCAACGTCAGGCATCAAGGAGGGTTGTGGTTTGCTGTAGCGTCCCACGTCTGTGAAGGCTGTAACGAGACGAAAGCCACCAGAGGGTTTTTTGACGAGGAATGAAGGGTTGAGGTACTCAACGGTAACTCCGATGTCCTCCGGACGCCGGAAGACCTGGCATTGTTCCAACTCATCAAATTTCTGCTGTAACTCAACTAGCTTGTCACGGGAATATTGAGGAACGCGGCCTTTGCGTTGTGGAGGCTGCACAGGTCCCATATTGACAGAGGCTTGGACAGGACCAGCTATGCCGTTGTAACCAACAATGGCAGGATTAAAAACCTCGTCGTGTGTCTGGAGCACTTCGCGGAACTGGTTGCGGATGGTGTCGGGTAGAATGTTGTCTGGGTCAATTTCAACAGCATCTGAGAAGAACCCATGCTGGGGTAAGTTGCTTCCACCAGGGTGGGGAGGTGATGGGTGTGGTCCAACAGGTGACGTGGGAACCGCGGCTGTGGTGTGACGAGCTTGGCAGAGATGTTCGTGGCGTCGGACTGTCCTTGGCTCAGCAGTGTCGTTGACTAAACGAACTCTATGAGCTACTGCTTCTACAATTTGGGGCTGAGGCCAAAGTTGTGAGACTTTGGAGCCTTTGTTGGATGGTGCATCGGTACGGGCTTCTATGGCTAAGGTACAGTCAGGATCTATGTTAGGTGGTAGGTCCAGCTCAAGATATTCCCCAGGGAGGACCACTGTTGTAGGGGTGGACGAGCGTAACACATAAGACTGGGTGCGACGGACGGCGTGAGCCTGGGAACTAGCACTTGACTCGGGATGGTAGGCTAGTATTTCGGAGCCTTGGATAAGAACCTGTCCCTTTGCTGGGCGAACGGATATGTCATTAGTGATCATAAATGGAGTTCCAGCTAAAACATCAACATCTAAGTCTTCTACTACAAGGGCATCAAGGGTCAGGTAATTGCCGGCTCGTGAAAGAGTAAGGTGGGTCTCGCCAACGACGACGAGAGGCGTAACTCCATCTGCTTGTAGGGCCTGCTGGGATGTTTTTACGATGGGAGCGGCGATGCTATGGGCGACGGAGGCTTTGATCATGCTGGTTTCGGCACCGGTGTCCAAGGTGAGTTTAAGCGAGTGGTGATGGTAGAAAGCATTGAAATGGGGTGATTGCTTTGTGCTTACACGGCGAGACACAACCCTGGCCGAGGAATGGGGAGAAGAAGCAAAGTCCTCCACTTCAGGTGGACAGAAGAAATCAGAATCCGTGGGGTCATCTTCGTCATCGAGGCTACTTGCGAGGCGTGCTTTGGCGAGGAAAGCGCGGTCTTCAGCAGGTAGGTAAGTGCACTGACTTAAGAAGTGACGGTCATTACGTCCAGCCTGCTTACAAAAGGGGCAAGACCTGACTTGTGGTTTAGTACATGTCTTTTGGAAGCGGTTGTAAGGACCCCTCGGAGGCGTTACCTAACCTATAGTTAACACTATTGCTAATCAATCTGCGCATGCGCTTCGAGCAAATTCCTTTTGCTCTTAAGAGCGGAATAGTACCACAAGGATAACAAGAGAATATTGGAACCATATATAGTTTTCTGATGTTACGAGAGAAGTAATGTGAGTATGGTACGCTTTACGTAGCAATCAAAGGTACCTACACCATCCGCTCAAATCAAGGCTAATTAATTAATTGAAATTAATTGATTAAACAAACATTAAAGTTTACACCTTATTGCCATAGTGCTTTAGTGGCGTCAACCCCCAAACCATCCCAATAGTGCACTCTGCACTAAAAACAAATACGAGACAAAACTGCAAGCAGCTTCCGGTAATTTGCTGACTGGAGGCGCTTTCCATTCAACTAAAACTTTCCAAATTTTCGAAACAGCGACAAATGGTACGGAGATTTCCTGGAAAAGGTTACAAAAGATACATTAATTGTTGAATTTTCGAAAGCGAACAACTCACCCAAAAACTACGAAAATTCAATGATGAAAATCAACTGGAACAGATATTTTTAGGAAAACGTTTTGAAAAATTTTGGTTTACCGCAGGAGGTTGTCCTCTTTTTTGGAAGTGATCTAAATACGTAATTTTCTATTCAGGGCTCGTTCGTTTGCCCGCGATCACAGCGAGCCGGACATCCCGCACAAAGATTACGGCGGGGGGTTGTCCATTTAGTAAACAGTCGATGCCATTTCGCTACACTTGTTTTACTCTACTAAACTTACGAAAAAAGAAAATTTGAAGGCAACTACCCAGTATCGAACACGGAATCTCTGTTACCTAACATACCTCTTACACCAAACAGACCTCATTACCAGGTTGATCGGCCAAATCTCCGCAAAATTTAATTATAAAACGTGACTTTCGTAAATATTAATCATAGAATTGCATCAAGCATCAAGTAAAACCTAAAGAAGAGCTAACCAGTGTGACTATGGACAATTAAAGGGACACAGTCAGCTTTGGGACCGCGCTGACCTGGACACTAGTTTTCTTACTTTGAAAAGAGTTCGCCCCAATCTGAAATCAACGTGCATCTAGAATTCCGCCTCAATCTTCGCAGTGTCTTGCTTGGTTTTAGATCTTTAAATGAAAAACCTGTTTTTGGGTATCTTTTTGCTCAAATTCAGTAGGATTGAGCAAAAAGCTCATGCGCGTGTGATACTGTAAAAAAAAGTCGGATATAAGGCTAAGATGCTGTGAAAAGTAATAATTTGTTCAAATAAACCAAACGTTTCGGGTTTGAGCCTTCTTCAACAGGTGGATTTAGCCACGCCATACAAAAATTTGTATGCGTACGCACGCACGGAAAGCGCGCGCTTATATGAAACAAGTAGAAAACCACTGCTTTAGCGCGCGTAAGTGTAATACGCGCTAGACCGGCAGGTCACAAGAAATTAAAGTTAATGTTCAGTCCGTTTGGTTGAAGCGTGCCCAGCTTGAAGATTAATCTCATTTCATGCTGCTTACGGCTGATGTTGCTGCCAGAGCACTGTTTTAATCCACAGACCATGATGTCATCCTATGAAGTTATTTTTATCATATGTGGTTAATAACATTGTCGATCGCGTCTCTGTTATTATACAAATTAGTTTTGAAATGATATCTAATGCGCATGTGCACCAGCTAACTGTGTTCCTTTAAGCACTTGTTGAGTGCGTTATACTCCATCAACAAATTATAACCAGTTTCTGCCTAAACTAAAGCAGATATAGCATATCGTCTATTCTCAAAGCCTTGGTCACCAATGATGACATCGAACGGAAATCATCTACGGCGATGCGTATTCGAAAAAGGATAACTACTTTACTTTAGAATCCTGCCACTTGTCTCTCTATAAATACTAGCTACAGCTAAATTTGCGAAGAAATCATTGAATTCAATAACAAATATGCCTCCTTGGTGTACTTGTTTGTTTCATATAAGATGGCCAATAAATGTACGAAGATTTATAACGCCTGCTAAACTATTGCAGCAAACTTGCTGAAAGGCCTCTGATGAGTTCCTTGACAGGACAAAACATCATTGCCATTATAAAATTCTCACACTTTTTTCAAGTTGTTGTATGGCATATTACATAATTGGGAACGTCTGAGTTTACCTCGGTGTAAAACCCTGCTAAGATTTTCTTTGTTTTGTAGCAATTGTTAGGGTAAGGGTGAAGTATGTTGACTTCTTTGTTTTCTTTGTTTTTACTTCACTGGTGAGTGTTCCTTTTCTAGACTGACGTTTTGTTCTAGCTCTACAAAAGTCGTATTAACTGATATTAAAATTTTTCAATCGATATCAAGTAACGAAATCAAACCTGCATAACTTCCAACGTTTAGTTTGTATTTCTCTGCCTTACTCGCTACTTCAAACAAATCGTATTCAGCATAAGTGATATTCCCTGCAAAGTCTTTCAGATCAACACGAAGCTTGTAACTTCCACTGCTAGTCAGACGATGTATCTTGTCAAGCCCGAGCCAAAATTCACCAGTCAGAGAGCCAAAGCCACGTTCGTACTCGGCCCAGCCAAGGAAGAAATCCACCGAGCCGTCCAGTCTCTTCTGGAACACTAACCACCCCCCTCCGGCTGTTGTTTGGTCACAGAACACCTCAATGACTTCTGAATCATCTGGGTTGATCGTATAAACACCGCTTTTCCTTTCTCCAGATTTGTAGCGGTCAGCACAATTTTTGGAAACTGTGAAACAAAACAAAACGTAGAGGTTTGACACCTGAAGGCAGTTATTTCAAATAAATCATTCTATTTATATAATGGAACATGACGCCCTTTTGGATCCCAAAACAAAAGTTACTTTTAAATTTGCGTTGTGTGTACACCTAGTGCACGGAAAGCAAGGAGATGATGTTTATGGAATCGTAATAATATGGGCCATTGTTTTGTCTTACACCAGGAGCCATAATCTTTTACGGAGACCGTAAGCCCACCCCTTTTATAGTATTGAGGCTGTCCCTATGATATTGGACAATAATTTCTATTTTTGGGACAAATTGCGCCATCGCCTGCCGCACACGCGGGGACATGCTGCGAGCATTTTTGCAGATGTCGCGCAGGGGAAATAGCGTCCGAAATACCCAAAATCTTTTATGCTTTTGGCCCACAGCTCAACGCGTTTATGTCTATTGGAATTTTGTTTAAGTATTTTCGTCGTAAGTTGCTCCAGTTTGAGTGAAATAAGACAGTGTCGAATTTAGGTATTTCCCGTTTTATATCCCTGATCACGTTGTGTTCTGCTCTTTCTTTTACAAGAACTTCACATTATTCCACTCTAAATTTTAATAAGGAAGAAGATTAGCAGCTTTTCCATAACACAGCAAAAGAATTAGTTGGATATATATGGATATGGCAGCTTTTCAGGACTTCAAATTTCTCCTCCTCTTGCCACAGGCTTGCGAGAATTTCCCAAGAGTCTTCGCAACCGAAAAGTAAAAAGTAAAAAAAATAATTGCAAGTTTGAGTTTCGCCTAAATTGTAAGCAGCGTACGCTTCACGTTTTATCAAGGCCCAATAAGTGACAAAAAGTTTATTTCTGTAGATGCTGCTTGGTTTTGTTTGTGTAAAAACCTAATCAATTGTCTGTTGTCGATAAATAAGAAACAACTAGCGTGAGCAGATGTTATTCATTCACAGGCCGAAATTAAAAAAAATTCGACCCCAAAAAGCTCACCTTTTCGATTAAATCAGAGTATTGAAGTGCATAGAAGAGCCTTGTTTTTTTTTTCCCTGCTTCTTTGCCTGTCATCGCTGTGAAAAATCCGCAAGAGAATCTCGAAACTGTCATCATTTGATCACGCAACATGACAATATCCACGCGAGAACCCACGACACTGGACCAGCGCGGATATATGACGTCAAGATGGCGCAGTTTGTTCTAAAAATAGAAAAATTGTCCCACATCATAGGTGCGCTCGGATCCCAAGACTTACGGTCTGTGTCCTCGATTATGGCTCCTGCTTACACTGTACATAGTGTATTTTCTAGTTCCTTTCTCTCAGGCATTCGCGGTCAACTGATTTCGGTAAGGTACCTCAGATCTCATTCTTACCATTTTCAGTCATTCTTACCAATTTTTAGACAGGCATTTTCAGGTTTGCTTTTATAGTTCGTTTTTATTTTTAGTTGGTCAAATTGTATATTCTTAGCTTTTTATAGTTCGTTTTCATATTTTATTTTGCTTAGTCTTATTGTACAGCGCATGAGATCATATCCACATCTATTTTGCGCTATATAAGTAATAATTTTAATTTTTAAATTTAATTTAAATAACTCTGTCGAAGATGCTGATTATTGCAACTCGTATGAATGCAATTTGATCGAAAATTGGTTCTTTTAGCAAGTTTGCCGTAACTTGGTACACAGGAGCAACTTACTTAGTACTTAGAGTTAGAAAACATACAAACTTCTTCATTCGACTTGCACCTCAACTGGAAGCCTAAGCGACCAATTTTATCAATTTTTGGATGCTAACAGGTTGTGACCTGTAAAAAATTCTGTTCAACTGCGGAATCATTTTCTTTTGAACCGAAAACTGGAAGAATATTTCGCTCTTTGGCATTACAAATCTGTTGAAACATCTTTGTGCGTCATGGAGCTCGAGTTCAGTTCTAAAAGCTCTCCAGTGTCATGATATAAAATAATAATTTTGTCGCTGCCTTGTGATCAGCTGAGTGCAAGGAGGACTTGACTTGTCGTTTTTCATTTCCTTTAATGTATATTTAAGAAAATTCTAGAAAAGATGGCTGTAGGACGTCGTGGTTTAGTAAATAAGTCTGTGGTTAAGTGGCTCGCACAAAGATGTACGTATAGAAATTACAAACCAGGTTAAGTTTAGTTTCGCAATTTAATTATCTACCATAGGCTAAGCGGTCAAGGTTTTGTTTAAATAACCAACTTAGAAAGTTACTCTAGCTTACACTTGAAACCGAAACTTAAGAAATTTGGTACTTTTTTTTTTCTTTGATTAAGCGATAGAAACTTTTATGGTTTGAGTATAAACGAGTATTTGCCTGTGGTTTGAAAATGGCGATACTTCTGACTCAATATATGTCCGTTTGGATCCAAATGAGCCGTTCAACTTGGCCAGTTATATTAACACAAAAGCGAGGACTTTGAATTGCTACTTTCTAGCAGTCCCTCTCCCAGAAATTCTCGGGGAATTTCCTTCCGCGAAACGGAATCGATTCAGATTTTTTTTTTCTAGGCCAAACTTTTCGTCCCGGACCACGCCCCGTGACCAGAAACAAATGACCGAGGCGAAATGTTGAGGCCTAAAGACTAGGCAGCATAATGTTTAAGACAGCAATCTCGTTGAACGTTTCTGAAATTTGGTGAAAGTTAAAAGAAAAGGCGACATGAAATGTAAAAAAAAAAAAAAAAAAAAAAACTGTAAAAAGCATCTGAGAAATGGTTAGGCTGGAGCAGGACTGGGGTCAATAAATAGTTACCTAGTTAATTTTCAACGACTAGCTCTGGAGAGCTGGTATAAACGCCTCACACAGATGTCAACAATTATCAATACCTTACAAACGACTTA
>JAHPZR010000545.1:0-17500 GCA_019787425.1 Platygyra sinensis | reverse complement strand
CACAGACATCCAGGCTCTTCACGAGAAGTGATTTTATCGTGTGGTTGATCAAACATCTCTCGGCAAAGAAGTAGTAGGCTGGAAAGTACAGTTCACGATCTCGCCCTGAAAAAAAAAAAAAAAACATATGGAGATGCGTACTGGGTTAAACAAGAAACGGAAGTCGACGGAATTCGACAAAGTCAGTGGCGTTAAACGTCAACGTTGTGCACGAAAGCATTTGACGTCGCATTGACGTCGAGTAGATTCATTTGACGTTTCAGATACCGGGTTAAAAATTGAAATGGTCGCTTTTTAACCGTGATTTACTTAGCCCAGCCCACGGAAAGTTAATTATTGGAATTTATCGAGGGATTTTAGCTCCATTCAGATCAGGCTAATTTTTTGGTCTGTTGGGACTGGGATATAGGGAGGAGGAAGTTTAATTCTTGGTTCAGGCGCTTTTCGTAATTAGTGTCTTTTATATATGTTCTTTTGTTCTACTTGTTACCTTATTTTTAACGTACTGTATTATATCTCTGTAATGCATGCAAGCCTATTTCGCTTCGTTTTTGTGTCCTTTTTCAATTTCCAGAAATCGGTTTGCTTTTTTTTTTCTTTCATCGTCGCATTCGTCTTGTAAAGTATCTTAGTTAGTTTCCATTAGGCCTAGGTTGTTTTACATTTCACTGTTGTCGGATTTTGTTAGTTGCTTTATGCTCATTAGGTTTTATTTAATTTCAGTTACCGTACTATCTTTGTCTTCTTTACATTAATATTAGGGTTTGGCAAGCTATGGGTTCGAGTTGAATGCTTCTGTGACAACACTTGGAGCACTAAAGTTGATTAGTACTTTCAAAAATCATTGTACCCGTTACACTTTTTTAAAAAATTATTGCACCCGTTACATTTTTTTTTCCTGCCACCTCTCTAGTAAGTGCAACATTTGCGACTCTCGCTCTTGGTCAGTAAGCAAGCACTGCGCCATATAGACCCTTTGCATAAGTGGCGTCTAAATTTGAATAACAATACTTGGTACATCCATAGCCTCACACTCATGTGAAATTTCCTTTGTTTTGAAACATGAACGTGAGGCTAAGGATGTACCAAGTATTGTTATTCAAATTTAGACGCCATTTATGCAAAGGGTCTATGGAAGTACATGTTTATAGCTAAAATTCAGTATAATTTTCGACAAACAACACTACTAGTTTTTCAAGTGGAAGACGTTAACAGTTAATTGTAAGCAATATGCTGCCATTCTGGTTCTAGTAGAGTTTCATTAAACTAGATTTAATCATAGTAGGCGAATTTTTCTTTCATTTTAGTTACGTAGCCAACCACGTGGTCACGTAGGACACCATAGCGCAAGTATGCCTTGCGTGATGCGCAGAACGTGTGCGCACTAACAAAAGTAGGCATCCGGCGTCCTTAAGGTTTTTTATCAGAATTGCATTGCGCATCCCTACTCGATCTGCACGATTTTTAAGTCATTAGCGAGGGAGGGCGAGCATATACACAACATCGTGTTTGTTCTTTTTTTTAAACAGTGACTTGACTTGCCAGAGAAATATTCTTTTTTTCTCAGAAACGATAACCGGATCCTAAGGGTTTTTTTTCATCATCATCATCATCATCATCATCATCATCATCATCATCACTATTATTATTATTATTATTATTATTATTATTATTATTATTATTAAGTTTGAATGCAACGATCAATCTATACAGTGCATAAAGAAGAATTTCTATTGCAGAGTTAAAAATGAGTTAAAAATGAGTGCATAGCTAGCACTCTTAAAAGATAATATATGCCCTCCAGAACACTATATGCTTGGAACATGTTGAATCCCTGCCAACTAGTTATGAGTGCATTTATAAAATTTCAATTTTTTCCTCAATTTTGATGCAAAATATTCATTGTTATATTTCTCACTTAGCATTCACCCTATTTTTCTCCTTTCACAATACGTAAAGTGAGTATATCAAATGTAAACGTTTCAAAAAGCAGATAATTTAAGGAATTATGTGGCTCATTGGAGGTCATCCTGTTCCTAAACGAATACCGGGTATCTCTTTAAAATTTTTCCGAGATCACCGACAATTTTTAAGGCCCTTTTAAAAGGTTCCATGTCCGCATTAAATAGAGTAGTATCATCAGCGAATTCAGACAGCTTGATTTCCTTACGGAAGACTTTGATGCTTCCCACATGGGATTCCTGACGTAGAATATTTGAAGGGAATCCGTTATTATTTCCAAATTTAATTTCTCTTGATAAGCAGCCAACAGGTAAAATTTAGTAGGAACCTATCGTGCGTTTTTTTTTCGGTGTAATGACCTTAATAGAGGTGACCGTTGAATATTGGTTTTTATTACAGTGTATAGCTAGGAATTTTTTTCCAGGACTTCGATGCCTGGCCGCGGCCGGAATAAAGGTCGCTTAATAGACAGCCACCCGCTTAATGGGGTTCGACTGTATATTGTTTGACACCTCTTGAACCCGTTTTACGTATCTGCGAGTGTTGGGCTTAAAATGGCACTGTCAGTTAAAATAACTCAAATTAAACTGATGGTTGGTAAACACCCTGGTTCCGGTCTATTATTTTAATACATCTTTCTTTGTCTGACAGATATTTTACGACGGTTTGTAGACAGCACATAAGCCAATCCAATAACAAAGTGCGTAAACAAACCCACTTGTAAGCCAATTTACGACAGGATAAATATAAATATGTTATTTGCCGGCTTAGGATCGCCCCGTGTAGTGAAAAATGTGACCGAGGTCTTGGCAATAGTGCCCTCGGCTGCATCAACCTTCTTTAGACCATAAATTATTTTAAGTAAGACAGGCAATTTTTAAATCGCATTCTCCTCATCTAACGTACATAAAGAAAGTTTTCATATTACTCCCTTCACTGTCCTTATAAGCATATGCTACCAGGCAATCACTTCCAATAACGAAGGTAGCGAGTGTATTGGAAATATCGTGTAATTTTTATCCGAGAAAATTAATTCTAACATCATACCAATTTTGGGTGATGTAACTGACCTCTGCAAAAAATAAGTAGTCATGGATCAGCATTAAGGTTATAATTTTGTTTCTTTTGCGATGCATAGCACATCGGTGGTACTACGTTTCAAGAACCCTGCTTCATTATCTTCACAGATATCGTTTATTCATTATTTTACCAAACAGGATGACTTCATCATTGATCTAATTGCATAATAGAAAAACTGTCAATATCGATCTCTAAAACGGAAAATATATTTCAAAAACAAAAACGCCATTTTTCTGTATTTCGAAAGGCCTTTCAAATAAGCAGAAATTATTTTCATGCCATATACACTTTAAAGTTCATTTAAGTAAGACTAATGCACGATAGCACGTATTCTTGGTTTTCACGTGACGCGAGAAACAACTAAAATTAAAAATTTTAACTTTTTACTTTGATCAGGTAAAAGTCATTTTTTTACCGTAATTATTATATCTCTTGGCCTGTCTTCAGCTCGATGGACGGCTATGTTTGGAAAATAGAACAGGGTTTTTTTCACAATGCGTGACATCGGCATTGTTTCTGGTTAACAGGTTACGTGCACGAAAATATAGACTCGCGCGCCTTATGTTTTCGAGTTGTGAGTAACCAATACGTCGAGAGAAGTGCCCATGCGAATGTTTACCAGTTAAACAGAGAGAATAAACGTTTTGAGAGAGCCAAAGTAAACTCCAGATGCTTCCATTGGTTTCCGGCCGCCATGTAGGAGTTTCTCAGACGGGCTGCAACATGGCGTCTCCATACTAAACACTATAACTTATGGGTGTGAATTAAAATGTAAAGACGGTTATTAACTCACCCTTCGCTTGCGTAGGATCTGAAAACATTATCAAAATCCATGACAGGAGAACGAGGTGCCGCGGAACATGCATTTTTACAAAATGTTAAGGTTCCGGAGAAGCAGCCAACCAACCAAAGATGTGAAGTCAAAATAACACCTCCTTACAACTCAACCCTCTTTATTAAGATATTCCGTGATGTGTTACTGCAGGTGGCAAACGTAACAGCTGCAAGAGTTGAGCTATTCAGAGTTACTCTTGATACTCTTGTAGATGTAACTCCTCCTGTTTTTAAGACTTCCCGTTTTAAGTTATGCATGTTTAATGTGCGGAAACAACATATTTACTTTCGCCATGGCAACTAATGGAATCGTTGAACAGGGGCGGATCCAGGAGTTTTGTTAGGAGGGGGTGCACTTCTAAGGAATGACGTCACTATCCAGGATTTTCTTAGGAGGGGGTGAACCTCTAAGGAATGACGTCACTGACCGGTGAAGTAAACAAATTTATAAAGCGAATACGAAGAAGAAGACTTCATCTCAGGAGGGGGGGGGGGGGTGGGATGCGTACCCCCTGCACCCTCCCCCTAGATCCACCCCGGTTGAAGAGTATTCGACCTTTTTGACATGACATTTGTAGGCGAAATTAATTGCTTATTGATTTTTCAATAAACGATAGGATACGTGAACCAAGCTCTTGTTCTTATCATTTACCCAGTGAATTCTCAAGACAATTGATCTGTTTCCAAAATTAATCGGGCATCTAAAATTTTTGAGTTGGCTCGTGATTAAATACATGCGTATGAAACTTCATTCCAGCCTTCAAAATAGCTTTTGCTGAAATATACACGTACTAGCAACACATGCATATAGGCACGTAAAAAGGTTTTCGAAAAAAAAATTCAATACAATGCTTGAATAGGGCTGTTAATAGTATTCATAGTGGATTATCACTGTCTATGGATTGAATAAATTTACATGGAAACGTTTCCGTGAGCATGAGTTTCTCGGGTGTATTATGCTTGGTTTCCATGTGATCGCTACGAACGTCGAGAGATCTATAGTCGGTTTGGCAACGATCGCTAACATTTCCAAGGAGGAAGCTCTCAGGGTGGCTGAAATAGTTGGCTGTCAGCCCCGGCTTTCATACGCCGGGGCAGAAAGCAAAGGCGAATTTGGGAGACACAAGCCGGCGAGCGAATCGCGCCCGCAAAAATAGGCATATAATTCATTTTAGGACACATATAGTCTCCTTCTCCCTTTACCTTTTAAATGCTAACCGCAAGCAAACAGGAGTAATTAAAACCAAACCGCAACAATTAAATACTCTGTTTGCTTGTGGTTTGGTTTTAATTACTCCTGTTTCTGCTGTTTGCTTGCGGTTAGCATTTAAGAGGTAAAGGGGGAAGGAGACTATATGTGTTCTACCATGAATTATGTGCCCGAAAATAAGCCGGACTATGGTACCAGCAGTAGATATCATACACTAGGCCTTCAGTGCTCGGATGCGCAAATTTCACTTTGTTTATATTCTTTGTAGCCGCTCAAGAAGAACTTCGCGACTTCCCAATTCAACGAAATTTGTCGTGAAATTCAAAACTTCGTTTGGCAGTTCGCGATTTGATTGTCAACTGCGCAATGAAATTGCCAAGTCCGTCGAGAACTTCGGGAATTTTAAACGAAACCGTTTGTCAGAAGTTTTGAGAAACGCTCTGTAAGTACCCGAGAGTCCATCCGTATTACACATTTTACATAATTCGTTGTCGGATCGATTTACCGTGCATCTTGACCTTCATCCTCATTTCAGCTTGATCATTTCTGGATACATCCTGATGCGGGTGAGAAAACTGCATGTGATGTTGGCCATTTGTTATATGAACGAATTTGACTGTCCGTATATAAAAATAGTACGCTGCTGTCCACTTAAAAACCCTGTTCACAGCTTCTTGAACTCATGTGCCAAACTTTAGGAATAGGCCATATCCGAGTTTTCTTGTGCCTCCAAACGAGTCTAAGTGCGAAACCTTTCATATTAAAATGAGTTCTGCCTGCAGTTTCAGTTCATTCAGATCAAAGTCATTTTCATAAAAAGACTCGCTTTGAAACAGAGGTTCAAGGGAACTCGGAAATGGCCTATTATAGTCCATGGGCCAGAGCCACTTAAATGTACCAATTCGAGGGAACAACCGAGAGTGGAACGGATTCGAAGCTTGTCCCGAAGGTGATCCAAAAATTTGTCATATCAATCCCAAATCGGTAGCCTTTTTTGTATATTTGAAGCACTGAAATATCGCAAAGCATGAAAACAAGGCTGAATTTTTTAAAGTGCAATAGAATTTATCGTTCGAAGTAAAAACTTTATTTATGATATCAACATAAAAGAAAGAAGTGTTTTTCAAAGCTTCAGTATGTTAGATTTGGATATTTTACAAAAATGACAACAAAAGAAATAATTCATTAGGAGCCTGTACTCGCAATGAATCTTGGGTAGACGAGATAGCACCAGCGGAGCTCTCACTGAGACACCTAGATGGCCTAACTTAGAAATTATCAGGAAAAGAAATAAATCCATCTTAGTCTACAAATGTCTCAGTGATTTAGTGCCCCAGTATCTTTGTGATTATTTTAGTAGAAACCACAGTTTCCATAGTTACAATACACGTTGGCATGAAGATATTCATCCTTTAAGACCCAAACTTAGCCTCGGGAAGAGAACTTTTAGATACTCCGGAGCGATTGTATTTAACTCCTTACCTCAAACATATAAACGGGCAGCGGCATTGGAGGCTTTTAAGCGACCATTGATGAAACACAATTTTGTATAGTTTTTATATCATTAGTGTAAATTGTCTTTATATTATTTTCTATCTTGTAATATTTCAGCCTAATGTATTTTACTAGACTCATATATATTGTAGTTTCTTTTTTTCTGACCATAAGTTTTCAGATCACAAGTGTTCATTGTTATTCATTTCATTGCTATAATGGTATTAGGTGTATACAGGGCCCCTCAGGACAACAGCCCCGTAGCTGGTTGGGCCACCCTATCTTAAATAAAGTTCACATTCATTCATTCATACATTTTTCCAAGGGAGCAACCGAAAAGTCATAAATAATAGAGAACAGGATAAACGACAACGGAAAGAGGAAGGATGTATAAATCACTATCGCAACAACAGGGTAAAATTGGCAACCTTAAAGAACCTCCAATCTTAGAAAGCAATTTTAAATGCTGCAACCATTCGTAACCACGAGCCGATTCTTGAGATCGCAAAAACTCTAGACGAAGGAGGACTACCTTAAGTTACTTACCATAGGCAATACCGTAGCATATTTACGCTGAAGAGAAGCCTCGACAAGTTATCTCAATTGGATGCTAAAGAGAGAGCAAATTGTAACTCCACCCGACAGTCGCAGATCTTCGATCCGACAGCCCACGGCCAATCCTTGTGAAAGTTTTCAGCGGGTTTGTATCTTTTGCGAAAAGGATAAAAACACCAGGAATTCTCGCACAAGGGAGGACATGATTAAGTGCGCGGCTATGCGCGCCGATGAAACGATCAGGAAGGCTGCGGTAGGAAAAATGATCAGAGAATCTTGGATGTTGTCTCTAGAGAGCTTGTGGTTGCTGAAGCGCCCTACCATAAGTCATGCTGTTGCAGTTACACCCGAAATATCCCTATCAGTGGTGATAAGTAGAAAGACAGCAAGAATACCGAATATTCCCGTGCAAAATTGCAGGGGTATGAATACATTAGAACCGATTTGCTACAAAATCCTAGGATTGTGAGATCAAGCGAGTGATATGCACTGTCTACCTCTTTCGTTAATTCTCAAGGAGATGTAGAAATACCAGAATTGTATTACTTCAAGATACTTGGCTTAATCCCTGCAAGCCCGACCTTCAAGATCACCTCTTCTGAAGTACAGAATGATCTGCTACGAGCGAAACGATGTTGGCAAAGAAGTTTACAAAGCTTTCAGAGAGAAGCCTCTCGAATGTGATCCGCCAAATGTAAAATTCCACGACACCATGAAGAAACCATGAAGAAAGCCAAGGTCAATATTTTTACTGACCTCAACAAGAAAATAAAGGTTAAAGCTTCTAACAACCAAGAAGCCGAGAAAAGATTGTTTGCACAAATGATTGTGATTGCAAAGTGTAGCAACTTACAGATGGGTGAGGTGCTCGCCCATCTTCTAGGACCAGTTCCACGGACACTGGCTAAGCCAGATGGCACGTTGTGCAAGACAAGCCTCCTTGGCAAAGGAACTCCAGAAGATATCACAACCCGCAGATGCTGTTCCCCAACCATCCGCATGCTTAATAGATGGCTTGGCTTTAGTTCAGCGTCTAAAAAGTGCCCAAAAAACATTTGCTTAGATTGCCGTGTCTCTACTTAGCATGGCGTTAACCAAAGGCACTTTGAGCGACAGAATTGATGTCCTATTTGATGATCACATAGACGACTCAATAAAGAGCGCGGCACGAGAGAACCGAGGGGAAGGTTAAACAAGCGAGTTTCGTGACCTCCAAGCAGATCACCGCGTTAAACAATGACGAAATTTCCTGTGCAGTTCACAAAACAAGAAGGCATTGATAGTCTTTGTGACTAAGGAATGGCAGAAGGAAAAGTATGCAGACAAATTATATGGGAGGTCGCTCGTGGTGACGACAATCGTGAGACGTCTGACTGATCTCGACTCATCTCAAAAAGAAGCGGGCACTAGGTTAATGTTGCATACAGCTCATTCCGCAGATCAAAGTTTGTTGCGGTAATAAACGTATCCGAAGATACAGCTATCTTGGTGCTGTGCTTTCTCTTCAAAAATCTTATTCCGTCCTCCATGTTCATCAAATGCAGTTTCCAGACAAGAGTAAAGTACTTAGATGTCTTAAGTATAGTCGAGCAAATTGGAGCAAGTACATGCAAATCATTGCTGGGTCTCCATGTGTTACAGCAACGCAAGTAAGACAGGAAACGCAAAGCCTCCAAGTCTCCGACAGCAGCAACCATCCCCTGTTCACACTGCACCAGAACCTTCCTAGTGCGGATTGCCTCACAAGCAATCTCCGCACCCACAGGGACAGACTCTCCCAACCCCAGGATGATTAGATGCTCCTCGTCGAATTGACGAACGAACACCACAGTTAGTGCGTTTCAGGGACGGGAGATAGTACTAGTGTTTCGGGTCCTGGCACAGGATCAAGCGTTCCAGGAAGTATTCCAGGGACTTGGAAGCTTGGCAGCTGCCTAACAAGCTTTGCCGTGACCTTCAGAGGTTCACCTGTGCTATATACCCCAAGAATGCGGGAACAAATAAAGTCAACGAGCTGCGATACCGGTTGTTCCGCTGGAAGAAAGTGAATATTGATTCCAATCAGCTACCTCCGTGTGACGACTCACTTAACAAGCATGGGCTTAGAGCTAACTACCAGGCCACAATTTGGAAACGGAGTCTTAAACGATGCCCCGAAATACCTCCGCCTCTTGGATGTGGCTGGTGCACTGAAGATGACAGGCTGGCGACTGATTGGATGGGTGGTCTACCAGCCCCGAAAGCAGTTCTGGAACTGCTGTCTTGCCAATCCAGCTGGTCCTGTAAGTCTGGTCCTGTATGGAAAATGTCCTGAATTGCACTGAACTGTGTCGCCTTTAGGATTGCACCAACAGGTGTGATGATGATGATGTCGTGCCTGACGATGAAGATGACCATGACCATGACGATGACAACTGCGCTGTCAGCCAAGGCTATTGTTATAAAATATCGTGTCGTCCTTAAAGAAGTAGAACTAGTTACAGGAAAAATATTTCCTTTGTTTTGTTGAATCAGCTGTTGCACATCACTTGTGTGAGCCGTAGTTATAGTACTTCTCAGCAAGTTTACCAGTAAGCTGGGTTAATTTTAGCGATAACATAATGTTTTTATCTTCTAGGGATGAAGGGTTTTCCGCGATGGGTACATAAAAGCTGGACTGTCTTGGACGGAGGTTTATCAGAAGTTAAGGGAGCTCATTACAGTCGATAAAAAATCAGATTAAACCTGATGTGATCAACGACTGATGTAAACTCTCTTGATACTGAACTGTTTATATTCTATTTCGACAAGAAAACATGCAAAAATATTCGGCGAATGTCTCTATGGGACTGGGAAAATACCTTGTTTCCTTACCATTTCCATGGTAACCAAATCAATAAAATTCTTGTTTGAAATGAATAACCCGTGGGCTAACATAAAATGCCCAAGCATAGTTTAATTTCCACTAAATGATCAAAAGATACAAATTCTTCGATGCTTTCTCCTTGGTAATTATTGACAAGTTTCGATATATATTCAATGTGCATGGATATTTCAGTCTAAAATCACTTTATTCCGTTATATTTTACGATTTGAATACTTATTATTTTGAAACATGGAATTTGGGGAAGAATTATCAATGTTTCAAAACAAGCTTCATGATTTCCCTAGGGTGGACACAAGCATGCAAAGGCAAAATTTGTTGTTTCTACGGCATTCGTTGCCATGGCAACGAAATAAACACACGCGACTTTCCAGAGAGAAAATTCTTATAGATATACATAATATATCCAAGTAACACTTCCTGCGGATATCGTGGTCCAAAGATATTAGTTATTTAATGTTGGGCATTATACAAGATTGCCATGCAATTTTTTTTACCCTACCGGAGACCCCACCCCCGTCAATTTTCAGGTTATATCACCAAAAAGCTTCCGATTCAGAGTTCATATCATAAATGTTGGTAAACTTTAATAAATGTAGATTAAAAAATTCTATGATAGCGCTGGTTCCTCCAATTGGTACAAAAAACCCCTATTTTTGGGGTCTTGGCCTATGCACTATTTAGGGGTAACAATAGACGCCAGATTACATTTTTCTTGACAGTCAGCATGCAAGAAAGCCAGTCAAAGAAATACTGTCCTCGTGCCACTAAGGAATCTAATCCCTATTAAGGCCAAACTCCAACTATATAAGGCAGCTGTATCATATATCTAGCCTTACATGTTGCCGCCTAATGTGGCACCTCTGTAGAGCTAGTGACTCGGGCAAGCTTGAACGGCTACAAGAAAGAGGCTTGAAGGTAGTGTACAATGAAAACAAGCTAGATATTTCCAATTATTGGAAAGAGCCAAGAGGCCAACTTTGATGAATATACGTTTGCAGGATGTTTGCATTCTTTTGTTTAAAGTCGAATATAAATAAACTATGTCCAATAAACTATGTGCAATATTTTAAAAGAACATAGCTCTAGGTATAATTTGAGGCAACCTGATTTCTCCACTCCTAGGTATAATTCTGTAACAAATTATTTCTGTTTTATCAACTGGGTACGTTGTTGATAATGTGGATTGGCCACCGTGAAGAGATTCGGAAGTTGACGTTTCGAGCGTTAACCTTTCGTGGAGGCAAATCGAGGAATCCTGAGTCTTGTGCGGTTTATATACAGAAAGATGGAGCTACGCTACTGGTTTGACCAGTTTAGATGCGTTTTTTGTCGTTTTTCTCTACGTCAGAGAGACGACTAGGAGACCGATGCCGAGAACAACTTCGTTACGTAAAGAAAGACGGCAAAAAACATCTAAACTGGTCGCGACACACTTTAGTCTCCCCAATTATTCTAAAGGACATGGCAGACTGGGGCCTCTCCCTACATCAAGGAAGCATGGAAAGCCGAAAATCTCTAGGCAAAAATATTTATTTTTCAAATCGGCACTCTCATACACCGAATCCATAATGGCGGACGGCTCGGGTAAGCCTCGGAACGAGAACATGGAAACGAGGCGGGTGAGGATAGAAACTCCAATAAATATGGCGACACCTGAAAAAAAACATGTTTACAGCGCCGGTTTTACTCACGGAAAATTATATTCCTGGAGCTAGTCTTCACGGAAGAAAGCCAGCAGAGATGAAAAAAGCCGATCTTTTGTTTTGGCTGCGATGTAGGGGTGATTCATGTAAAGGAATGACCGTAAAAGCACAATTAGTAAAGCGGTATGTTTGTATCCAATTTGTCATGTTTTACAAGAAGAGATTAAATCTCTTATTTTTTTTCACTAGTAAACAATCCTTTGAACCAAAATTTAATATTTTGAGGCTTAAATCTCGCCGCTGTACGAAAGGTTGCTGTGATATATTGGCAAATTACAATCCAAACATTTCAAAGTAGTGTAAAATGTGTTATATCTAGTATCAGAGTCGAGCAGTACATTGCAAGTGGCAAGGATAAAATTTTAGTCCACGCTGATCCAAACAAGATCTACACGAAGCGACAAGCCAGGGAATGCTCTTTCTCCCTTCCAGGATCTTCATCCCACAGTAAAGAAGTTACTGAAATTAAATACCCCGCAACTACTGGCTTGGGGAAAACTCTTAGAAAGTTGCCTTTGTTTACCAAAGCGGAAATGAAAAAGCACATAGAAAACTGTTCTGGTAAAAGGATGGGAAGTGTGGACAACCATTCTGTTCCTACAAGTTTGAAACGTGGAAAGACTTTTCTGCAAGATGAATATTTATAGGATATTGAAGTAAGCAATGATGAAAACTATTTTCACTTTGTAAGTGTAATCACAGCTATAAAAAAACATGAAGCTTCTCATACTATACAAGTTGCCCTTTGCATTAGATCTGCACAAGTAATGCATGCTACTTGCACATGTGCTGCAGGAAAAGCTGGTTATTGTAATCACACTAGCTCTCATTTTGAAAATTTGTCCTGAAATAGACCCTATGCAAAAATGGCTACCTTAAAATTATTCTTTTGTTCGTATTCAAAACAGCCTCACTCACCTCGTTCGGGATAATAAATTCTTCACAATTTTTGTCTCAAAAGCGAGGTTAGTGAGGCTATTTTAAATACGAACAAAAGAATAATATAAAGGCAGCCATATTTGAATAGGGTCTATACTCACTGTTTGAGAGCAAAACAACTGAAGATCTCAATGATGAATTAGATGAAAATCCTTCTCTGGCATGTATATCAACTTTGCAAAGGTAGAGGTGATTCAATTCACCCCAAGCCAGTGATGGATTTAGTTGTAACAAAAATCAAGCCTGATGATAAGCAGTCTGGCAAGGCAATTTCTTGTCAACTTTATAAGGCCAGAAAAAAGACCAAAATTGATATTACAGAGGAAGAGAAGTTTAAAAATTAGGTTGCAGCCATAAATCCTAATATGGGAATTGCCACTCTGGCCTCAAATACACCAAACCGTATGGTACAAACCAAATTTGGTAGTAGTCCTGTTGGTTCTACAAACAGTTATCAATTGTCTTATACAGAGTCTAACTTTCCCGTGTATGTCAATATAAGTGCAGTTACAAGATGCCCTGATCCAAATTTTGACATAAACAGCTACCCACGATTTCCTTTGAAAGATATTACAGCTAGAGTTTATCCAGACACTCTTTCTAGTGAAGAAAGAACATTTTTATATCCACTCGAGGTTGATGAAGATACACTAAACAAAATTGAAGCAGAACCAAAACTCTTCTTAAGGTGTTCATCTTTAAAATGAAGCGAACAAACCTTTGTGGAATCCGTAACAGAGAAGTGTTTTCCCGGCTCTCTTAGTATCGCGTGTAGCCATTGCTCCCTCAAATGCTTCTCGGTTGGAATACTAAAAAAATCCAACTTTCTCGCCGTTTGGACCGGTGTATCCTTTTTGATCGCAAAGAGGAACACAACAATATCGATTCTGTGGTGATTGACTTTATTCTTAGTGAAAAAGCAAACTAATTTTAACATAATCACCTTTTTGACTCGCCTTATTCGCCGTACGCTCTTCTGCAAGTTTTCGACTCTATCCTCACCCGCCTCGTTTTCATGTCCTTAAACCGAGTCTTTCCCGAGCCGTCCGCCATTATGAACTCGGTGTATGGTATCAACGAACGCTTTTCAGTCAACTAATTTATTCCGTTGTTTTCACGTTATCAGGCCCCAACAAATAGCGCAGCTCCATTTTTTTGTATATAGATTGGCTCCGATGAAGGTTTAACGCTCGAAACGTCAGTTTCCGAATCTCCTTACGCTGGCCAACTCACATTATCAACCCAGTTGATAAAACCAAATTATGTTGTAATACTCCCACGTCATCGACGCAGCACCACAGTTTCTTTAGAAACTTATCCCCCATAACTCTGTAACGTGCGGTAGGCACTCGCTGCGATGCTTAGGACCTAAACTACGGGGAACTGTTTTCCCATGAGAGATCACCCAAAACAGGCGCATTCGTGGCAAATATTTAACTGAGTTAATAGAGGCCGGGTGCAAGGGAAGTATTCTCTACTAAACATGACATTTCAATCTTAATATTTATATTTTGATGTAGATGTCTTAATCTTTTAATTCTGCATTCAGTTGTATTTTATATTAACATGTGTCCTCTTATTAGTATGGGTTTCTCCCGGTCCAGGCTACATGGTTTGGCTGTGTCTTAGCTTTCTATCCTATTCTAAACACCATTGCATATTCACACAGTGCAAGTGTGTCTCTCAACATGAAAGGGAGAAGGCATGCCTCCAGTCACTGAATCTCATTTTGTGACCAGGGAATGGTGACAAGACCTGTACAGGCTGTAACTGGATGAAAAGGCTCCAATTCAAACAAGGTGTTTGAAACATGTTTTCCATGTTTCGCGATCTGGAAATAAGAGATGTCTCCATAGTTTTGACACTTTTTCCCATTCCCAATGATCAAATCCCAGTCCCAGTGACCTAATCCCATTTTCCCTGGACAAAAGCAGACCAATCCCAGTTTCCATTTCGCCTTCACTACCCTCTATACAGACCTCTTTGCTGAATTGATCTGATATTTTTGCTTTCCTTTTTGTCTCATGCAGTTGCGTATTTTAGGCATATCATATCACGAATGTGCCTTAAAGCTTTTACTTGATTCAGAATTCAGTTATAGTTTCAAATTTGATTAACAATGCTTTTATGCCATGTATAGATCTTCATTAATTCTAGCTAAGAATATCTTTAACTCAAGTAAGCCTCCTTATCGCCCAACAGGTGGTGAAATAACTTTAGTATCAGCTTACAATTCTGAGCTTTTAAAGCCTCAAACATTTTTCTTCATGTTTTTTGGTTCATAAGCTTTAGAGAAATGGGTAGTTTTCTTTAGTTTGGAATAAAATCTTACAAGTGAAGACCTTTTTTTAAAAAAAAGTGAGGGTTTTATATATATTTATAAATTCATAATCTTTCGCCTGTAACACTTTGTCAAATTCGAAGTTGTAAATGCCAGTTTGGAAAAGAGAGAAAAGCCTAAAACCGGACAAGAAAAACGAGAATAAGAATCGCTTACGACATAGAGTTCGGGATGCCATCTCAGGCCCCTGGTGGAAATTAAGATTTAGAAAATAGGATCGGAGAGTATCATGAACGTTAGAGTTATAGTCTGATTACATGGCGAATTTCAGCCCGGTTGACCGGGCTGAAATTTCGTTGCGATAATATGGAAAGCCATAGCTGTCTTATGTGGTTGTTTTTTATTATTTTATGTGGTTTCTTCATTATGTCTTGTAGTCACTTCATTACGTTTTGTGGTTTCTTCATTATGTCTTGTAGTCACTTCATTACGTTTTGTGGTTTCTTCATTATGTCTTGTAATACAGTCCTGACGTGATGTGTTTTTATCATGACGTTTTTTAATAACTTCATTATGTGGTGTGGTTTTATCATGATGTTATGTGATTACGCTGTTATGTGGTCTGGTATCTTCTTTATGGGGTTTCATCATGACGCGCTGTGGTTTCATCATTACGTGATGTGGTTTCGTCATTATGTCTTCTTAGCCTCACTTACGATACCAAGCTCTAGTACCCAGTCTTAATCGCCATCGCGAACTGGTTAGACCGGTTTTTAGAGGGGTCCCAGTTCCTTCTCTTCCCCGGTGTTAAGACATCAAAATGGCGGGAACAAGCAACGACATTTTGTCAACTATACTTAATAAGATGCACCATGGGCATCTTGTTGAGAACTTCCAGCGTGAAAAGGTAACGGTGGATCAAATATGTAAGCTATCCTCTGAAGAAATGGAACTCTTAGGTGTGAATGCAATGAACGCAATGATGAATTTGAGGTTACAGTGTTTAAACTACGGTAGCAATCCACCGCCAAGGAAACCAGGAACACAAGCGTGTGGCGCTCCTGAGTATTTAATTTCCAAGTCAGTTTTAGAAGGGTACTTGGAGAATGGCTTTAATATTAAGGACATTGCGTCGTTACTTTCTGTTTCAGTAAGGACTGTTTATCGTAGATTGGGTCGTTACGGCCTCAGTCAGTTGCAATTCACAGAAATAACAGAAATAATGTTCAGGGTCCCAATCACTTGTGGCACATAGATACAAATCATAGGCTTGTACGTTGGCATCTGGTAGTAATAGGGGGCATTGATAGTTTTAGCCGCTTTCCAGTCGTGCTTTCATGCATGGATAACAACCAAGCTGAAACAATTCTGAAGTGTTTTCTGGATGCAGTAGATGAATTTGGCCTGCCAAGTAGGATAAGAACTGACAAGGGCATGGAAAATGTTGATATTGCTGAGTACATGATTTCCAGAAGAGGAATCAATAGAGGGAGTGCTATAGTTGGAAAAAGTACACACAAACAGAGAATTGAACGCCCATGGCGGGATGTTTTTGAAGGTGTTTTAGGACTATTTAATAGACTATTTTACTTCATGGAAGACGAAGGACTTCTTGATCCTCTAAATGAGATTCACCTGGCTGCACTTCACCATATTTATTTACCATTAATTAATGAAAAGCTAAAAGTTTGGAATCGGGCGTGGTCACGCCACAGGATGCGCACCACAAGATCCTGACCAATCTGTATGTGGGTATCAGGCCAGTTACAAAATCCATTGGGTATTGAACTGGTGGGATCAGCCATAGATAATTATGGGGTAGAAGGTATTATAGAAACTGACAGTGAGAATGAGTCTGAAAGCAGGCCTATTCTTTCTTCCCTGTCATTGCTGCTTTCTGATCAATGTAAAGGTGTTTTGGCTAGTCATCTCCCTTCAACCCCCTGACTGAAAATTATGGAGTAAAGCATTACTTGAAATCAGTTGAAATAATCAAGAATCACACAGTGGCAGTTCCAGGAGGTCCAATAGAACAACAATAATGGATGCTTTAATAACACAGTGTATTCAACTCAACAGTGACACTACAATAACATGTATTATTGTCAAAATGTATTCCTGTGACAATAACTTCAACAAAATGAATGTTTCAATGTACAAAATCATTGAGTATGAAAAATATAAAATTGATTATGCTGGCAATAACAATTTCAAAACTTATTTAACTTAAATGTAAGTGCGATGTTCTAATGACTGATTGCCAAAATATAGCCTGCTAACCTAACTGCAACATAGCTGCTGGAGACTCGGAAGTCTAAACTGCTAGTGTACCTGCAAAGTAGAACTTTATCAACGTTGCAAACATTTCTGGCAATAAAGAATGGAATCAGCTCCTCATACTGGAATTGCATACCTGGCAGCACCAGTGGCTATGTTACAGGTAGGTTGGTGGTATATAGGAACCAGGCTTTTCTCCTAAAGTAAAACTCTTTCACACCTTTTTAAAATTTCAAGCGTTCGTTAAAACAAACTACCAGTGCAATGTTGTGTATTTTCTGATGAGAAGTAAAGGGACT
>JAHPZR010000544.1:0-20261 GCA_019787425.1 Platygyra sinensis | reverse complement strand
TATGTTCCAAACGCGGGCCTATTAATTCCAAAAGGTGGATGAAGGCATCCACAGGGAGCCGAAACTTCTCTCGAAATTCCTTGGATTTCGATGTTAGAAGCCGTCTGTCCTCGAAATTCCTAGGTTTGGCGCATAACTTGACGTCTCAGCAGCTCGTCGAGTTCCTCTTCACTAGGAGATGGACATATTTTTGGGCGCTCCAATATCCTTTTCACAAGAAGTACTCTATGTTTACAAGTGACATGCGACTAGTATTTTGCACTTGTGATTTACAAGTTGGACCCTTGTTAAACTACAAGTCGGACTCTTGTAAAAGTTTTATTAAATTTGATACTCACAATTTTTACACGTGTAGCGCTACACCTGTAATTACAAGTCGGACCCTTGTAACCTGGACTTGTACCAATGTTTATTAAACTCGTTTTCGCCTGTGGTTGTAAAAACGATGTTCCACACTTGTAAATTACAAAGGGTAATTTCTTTATTAAATTGACCCCAGTATTAACGAGTTTAGAGGGGTTTTTCCTTTTTATTCCTATACATTATAGGGAGTTTTTAGAATTAAATAGGAAAATATAGGGGATGTTAAAAAAATATAGGAAATATAGGGACACTTAAAGCCCTGCTTAGTATGGAGGAGCCGCTTTTTGCAGGAGTATAATGGTGTATATAAGATTAACATTGCCAAGTGGGGCTTCTCCGGATCAGGTGTTTTCGACCAGTGGTGTCTTGTGGGCTGTGGCGGTGTGTGTGATGGCCAGTATTTCCCTGGGGTTTTTGCACCCTTTATTTCTGAACAGAACCTTGACATCAGTTCTTTGGGAACTATTAACAAAAGCGTTGGCCTTGAAATTATGTGGAGCTCATTGGACAGGACTTCGCATCACTGTTCGTTGTGATAACGAAGCGGCTGTAACTGTGGTGAATACAGGACGGTGTCGTAATCCCTTTCATGAATCCGGTTTACGGGAGATTTGTCATTTTGCTGCCCTTTGTAATTCATGCTTGTAAGTTTAGCTAAGTATTAATATTGCTTCATTAAAGCATAGTCTCTCCACAGATTGTCTGGAAACTGCCCAGTCCCTAGCGAATATGTTATTGCTCGGAAATTCATGTCGTCACATGACATCGAAGGTGCACACTAGAAGTTGGCTGCCATTATAGAGACTAAATATATTAAGCGATGCCTGGAGCAAACTGCTCAAATGGGTGCAGCATGTCACAAAAGCCAAAATACCAAGGGATCGGTATTTTTTAAATTCCACCTTCCTCTGAAAGAAAAACAAATGAAAGCTGGAGAAAGGCGTTATTGCAGGTTGTAATGAGAGACAGAGTTGTCGACACAAGTTTCCGAAAACCAATAGAAGAAGGGAGTGTGTTCATTTGTGAGAGGCACTTTACACCAGAAGACATTGAAATTCGTAAGTTTCAGTCCTTTTTGTATTTATTCTTGTATTAGAATAATCTTGGAAGTTTCGAAGCTGAAATATACGAGATAGTTGACTAAAGAGTGTTAATAACACAGGCTAATAACAAGGCTTGAGGTCATGATGACGCTATTGTTTTTCAATCCTCATACGACTTTAAGTTCAATTTTACCATGTCAAAAAATTTTAGAGTGAATATTTTTCTTAGAGTTTTTGTGTAGGTTTTTGAATTAATTTAACTAGATTAAACTTCTGATAAGATATTATTGCAAATACTTTTAGCATCCTCAAAGTAGGTTTTTGATGCAGTAAACTATTATTGAATTATTGTCTTTGAAAAGTCTCTTGGAAGAAAGTCAATGAAGTACACATGTATTTATGTACTTTTCTACTACAGTGCTTTTTTGGTTTTGAATGGATATATGCTTTTTTCAGATGAAACAAGGAAAACTCTCCGAACTGGTGCACTTCCCACTCTCAATTTAACAGTTAAAAGTCATGCAAGTAAACAAAGCGACCACTTGCCTCCTCACGAATATCTCACACTAAATGTTGATGATAAAGCCAAACCTACAGTTCCTTCATTCTGTAAACCCTCTTTTAAGAATGTAGGTGACTTCACAAAGCATGTTGATAGTCTTGAGTTGAGTAGTTGGACTAGGTCAACAAAAGAAGACAACAGTTCAATAGCGTTCAGCATGTTTGATGGTATTCACCATCTGCCAAAGAAACAAGTAATGGTGGATTCAGGCCTGGGATTTAGTGTTTCAGTATATGGTTGGTTTCTTCCTGACAACCACCCAATTTACTTAATGCACAAATGTTCAGTCAGATTTACCAGAGCTTTTTCCCTGTTGTCACAAGTTTAAGGACTTCAGCTATGTGCTGGTCTTTCCAAGTTTGATAATAGCAAAATTCAGGATCCTGTTGCGACAGATAGGCTCATGCGGCACTCAATTCCAAAGATTACTGATCCTTTGGACTTTGAATGATCACCTGCAATGCAGGTATATAAGAGACATAACAACTGCCTGGTCATAACAGATACAGACCAGTGTTCAGAGTATGCATTCAATATTAACGAATTCGATATTTTTATTGTGAACACTCACACAAACCAAGAACCTTCCCTTTAATCGCTTAATTTGTTCTGCTGAAAGGGCATCGCCCAAGAAATGTCAACTCACTAGGGCAGTTAACGTGCCTCGACCGGATTTTTCAGCAGTGACCCCTTCGAACCGTATTTAGAGTGTCAGATAGCAGATGCTGCTATCATGTTCCTCAAGGAAAATGCAAACACCTGTAAAGGACAAAGCCCCTCTGATTAATACATTACATGAGAGGTTGGTAATGAGCTTAAAAAAGAAGTGTTTTAAATGCAAAGAACTTAGAGGAAAGGTCGAAGAAATGAGAGACTCGATAAAAAACAGCAGTGTTCCTGTTGCATCAGAACTTCTCTCTGATCTTCTAAGCATTCTTTTCAGACAGAGCCTTGACAGCTTTCCCATAATAAAAGTCTTTTGACAACAACAGCAAAAAGCCATGGCATGTTGTAACGCTTGTCAGATGAGGTGGCATCCTATGATGATATGATTTTGTTTGTTGCTTGCAATTAAATTGCCAAGTGCCTACGATGCTTTTCAGAATGTCCTTTACCTACCAAGTAGAAGGCACCTGAGAAATTACATAAATATAATCAGACCACAGGCTGGCTTCTCGCCCAAAGTGATCAACGAATTGAAATCTCAAACAAAGGCATTCTCAGGAATACAAAGGTACATTGTCTTACTGTTTGATGAGATGAAAATTCAAAGCAATTTGGTAAAAAAATAAACACACCAATGAATTAATTGGTGTTGAGCGAACACGTGGGAAAAATAGCTCGCCAGTCAAACCACCTATTATTACTCAAAATACGCAGGGAAATCATTAAAAATTGTTTTAAAAACTTACCAAAACGGGAGAGAATGTAAAATCATTGAAAAGGAGAACGATAAACTAAGAGATCAAGTTAAAAGTCTATCAGAAGATTTTGAAAAGTAGTTTAAAGACAAGATGGTGGCCAAGGTCAGCAAAGAAGTATTGCCAAGTTCATGCAAATCACCCAGTGTGCAGTGGAACCCCGATATAACAATACGCCAAGGGAACAGTGGAATTAGATCGTCATATTGAAGTATCGTTATATTGAGACTCCCGATATAACAATATTTCCATAAAATAACCAAAAATGTTGTTACATCAGGGCAAAATTAACATGTCCTTTTTTAATTAAACTTGTAATGAGTATCAAATGACTCACAAATGTAGCGTTTCAAGCATGCAGCAATGTCCTTAAACAATTTGCAAAGCATTAGACATTATAAAGGTTACAAAACAAAGTCTGTGGTATGAATCGTAAAAGAGAAACAAAACAAAACTTAAACATTTGAAGTTGCGAATGTAATCATCTTTACTTTTCGCTATTTGCGTCTTCATTGTTTTCATTTTTAACAGACACTTGTTCATTAATTAAAATACTCTTCAAGTTTGGTTTGCCTCATTTGTTTTGCTTGCAATCTTGAAAACGCATCCTCCATCCCTGAAAGAGAGGAAAGGAATTCTCTCTCTTGCTCGCCCGAATCATCCAACGTAATAATAAAATCTCTAATTGCTTTAACAGCTTCAGTAGCTTGCACAGGCATCAGGCCTAGGGGTGTAGGTTCAATCACTGATATATCATCACCAGAGTCTGACTCGTCCCCTTGAGAGCTAGCATGCATGGCTGGTTGGACTGGCTCCAAAGCTTCCCTTTCCATGTCATTTTCCGTCATTTGATTCTCTGTGGTAACATCTTCGTCTAGAGATGCAAACTGGCTGATTGACACAACTGCCAGTGAGGGATACTGCTGGACTACCCTTCTCCATAAACTAGATTCTCCACCTTCTTCTACACTTTCCTCGTCTGACTTAAATGGGTCCTGCATTGGCTCTACCACCACGCCTGGAGATCCGGCCTTTCTCCAACAGTTTTGAATAGTGTCAGGGCTCACATTGTCCCACGCTTTGGCTAGCATAAAAGTAGCATCCTTAAGATCTATCGCTTCGATCGGCTGATCTACATCAAAATACTGCAGCATTCTTCGAATCATTGCCTGGCGGTAGTAGACCTTCAGCTTCTGAATAATGCCCTGGTCTGCAGGCTAAAGTCTACTTTTACAGTTTGGCGGGAAAACTATCAACCGCGTGTTTGTTAGGCCAGTGACTGACACGTGTGCAGTGCAGTTATCGATGAACAGCAGGATATGCCCGTTTGCCGCTTTCATCTTCCGATCAATTTTTCAAACCCATTCTTCGAATAAAACACTGTCTATCCATGCCTTCTTTAGTGATTTGTAGGTCACTGGAATCAAATCCATATTGGTTCCCCTGAAACACCAGGGTTTGGCAATCTTCCCGATAATTAACAGGGGTAGCTTGTCTGCTCCATCTTGGTTGCATGCTGTCTCATCCGCATTAAATCGATCTCTGGGCTCGTAGCTACGGCAAATATCTGGGAGACGTTCTGCTCATGTGTCCACTACACTGGAGTCGATGCTTTTTTTCCCCACAAACTTTCTGGCCTGTGATACCTTGCCTTTCTTTAAATCTGTCTCAAAGTCCGTTGCTCGCCTTGAAATTTTTGTAACTGAGTTGCTCTGCCAAAAGTGGTCCATTAACTGTGACATTAATGCTTCGCACTTTTTTGAACCATTCTGCCAGTGCTTTTTCCACATCAGGGTAAGACGGCTGCTTCATCCTCTTGCACTTGTCCATGTACAGGCCTCCCTCATAGGCACTTATGATCTCCTTTTTACTCCACACAAAAGTCGCAACAGTTGATTGAGATAAAGGGGGGTCAAAAAGATGTACAACTTGTTGTGCTTGTTTCTTTCCACTGTTGATTGCTTTCACAACTTTATACTTCTCTGCCAAACTCAAAACTCGTTGACTGCTCTTCTTCTTCTTCGCAGTGGCTTTCTTTGCACCGGGTTTCCGAACATGAATTTCACCGACTTTCTCTTCACTTGACATCTTAAAGTGCACCTCTCTACAACTAACTGTACCACAGTAACACGTGTTTGCTGTTGTGCCATCTGGGATGGAAACTGATACAGCTGATACTGTATGTGTTAGAATACGTGCTCTAATATCGTGATCAAGTTAACCGCAATACTTATCGCAGTTAATCATGGTTTATCTATCCATTAGTAGAAAACTGCTGTAGGAGATGCCGCAAAACTACAGTAGATGCTATGCCAAGTATACTAACTTTGATTTCAGCCGCCTGTAAATGATTGTATAAAAGAGAGCGAAATATGCAATAAAGTTAGTTGTTACTTCTACTTGTGTGATGTTGCGTATGTTTTTGTAAAGACATGGCGACATCTGTAAACCTAACAGTATGACCTTTCTTTAATATTTAATTCACATAATAAAGCCATACCTCGATCAAAACGTATTTAAATTCTAACTGAACACCGGAAGCATTGTGGCTCAAAGAAAGGCTTGCCCATGTCATTTCTTGATGTGGTAGGCAGTTTCTCACCGCTGAGCTGTAAGCTGCACCCCCTTAGCTTTGACTATTTGACTGTAAAGTGTCAACGAAAGAAAGAGGAAAACATCATGGACAAGTGTACATATTCAAGTCTTGTACTCGAGGGTACCACAAATACAAGGACATTTGGGACGCAGCTATTGGAGAAGTTCTTAACTGTGAGGTAGGTTTAATTCCACTTTGCAATACAATTCAAGATTAGCAGATGGCAAAGATAAAAGCAAAGACCATGTTTGGCAATGTTTTCAAGACAAATTACCTTGTATGTTGTCAGTAAAAACTTTGTTTTATTTTGCCACAACACGAACCAAATAATCCTCACAATACTCATGCTGTTGCCATAAAACGAATGGAGGGCAAAAGAAAGCGCAAGCAAGTCATCATCAGCCACGTGCCACTGACTCTGTCATGATTCTTTCATTTATTTTTGAAACATGGAGGGCAGATTTCTGTTCAAGTTACAGAAAAATGCAGAAACAAAGGAATCGGCCTCGAAATCCTGGTGATGTATACGTTTTGTCACAAGGAGTCAAAAATATAAAACTAAAAGAACTATTAATTGACAAGGAGGATACAGAGGCATCGTAAACTGAAAGCTGTTGACAGAAACGTTTCAGATTACTGTACTCCATTGCTGTAATGTTATTGTTTTAAATTCAATGTTTTATTTAAATTGTATCTGTGCACTGATACTGTAATATCGTTATATTGGAGAAGATTTTACGCTTGGTGTGCTAAAAATCCATCGTTATATCGGGAATGTCATTATATCGAAGATCATTATATCGGGGTTCTGTCCCATATATTTATCGGTAACTTTTGCCAGGACATAACATATTTATCTTTATACCTATGGGGCGCGAAATGTAAAAATACTATTTAGATGTTTTTCGTCAGTTTTTTGTGTTATTTAACAAATCGCACTCTAACTGGTATTGTTATTTGTAAATCACAAATTCGAAGACATTTTATTTATAAATTGCAAGTAACGTTATAAATGCCAAAGGAAATTGGTTTTGCTATTTACAAATCGCAAAAGACCATGAATTGCGATTTATAAATCGCAAAAGTAATTTCATGCAATTTACAAATCGCATTCCACCCTCATGGAAATTTATAAATCGCGTTTCGCTTTCTCGAGTCAAATCTGCGATATATAAATCGAAAATTCGCCAAAGTGTGATTTATAAATGGCAAATGTGATATATAAATCGCAAAACTGTGATTTATAAATCGCAAATGTTATATATAAATCACAAAAGTGTGATTTATAAATGGCAAATGTGATATATAAATCGCAACAGTGTGATTTATAAATTGCAAATGTTATATATAAATCACAAGTGTTATTTATAAATCGCAAATGTCGATATATAAATCGCAAAAGTGTGATTTATAAATCGCAAATGTTATATGTAAATCACAAAAGTGTTATTTATAAATCGCAAATGTGATATATAAATCGCAAGTGTTATTTATAAATCGCAAATGTTATATATAAATCGCAAAAGTGCGATTTATAAATCGCAAGTCAGAAAACTTGTTTGCGGGCTCATATCTGCACAGTGGCATTTGAAAACAAAGAAGACCTGTACTTTTGGCGGGAATTTCAGGCCACGGCACCGAGGATAAGCAAGCTAAATGGCGGAGACAGAACAACTTGCACGACGGCTTTCCACGGCTGTCTCCCGTGCAATCAGTGAGGCCTTAGCTAACCAAACTATTTCGGTAAGAATGTAGATATCTTTTCCATGATTGTTTTTCTAGTGGAGCTTTCTACATTTTGTCGATTGCGTTGAATGAATTGGCAGTATGTATGACTCGCGCGTCTCAGTATAAACGACTAATTGTTTGTTATCTTTAGAGTGGTTCTGGTTCCTCCAGTTTTCGTCAAGGGTCAGATACACCACCAAATCCGGTATTTATACCTTTTTCGATGCCATTTTAACTATGCTGTTTATTTGGTCGAATTTTCCTTGCTTTTCTTTTGATTCCCTCTCGCGTCGCGCGACGTGAGTGGAAAAGGATCGACATCTACGTGCGAGCCACGCGAGAATTGGACGTGAGAGGAAGTGACATGTAAATCTTATCAGACACGGATTCTTTCACAAAACGTTAGGCCTTATTAGCTTGCTCATCAAAACCAATACCCTCGCTCATTTTCATTATCTTTACATTTCTTCTAGAATACTGTTGCCAATCAAACATTGTTAACTTTGGCGACGGTGCCAGCTCAGGTATGGTATATTTCATTACAAAATTGTTGAAACGTATATTTATTTTGCGTAATCTAAATTGCCCCTTCTTTCCGACATCGACCTTATTGAGACGTCTTTTGATTGCTTGCTGATAAACGGATCAATGGTATGTTAAAATAAGCTTTTAAACCCTGTAAACATAACGAGGATTTCGTTTACTGAGGTTCGTTGTATCGAGTTTCTGTTCTATACATTTTACTGTAACTTTGAGAGACCTGAAAAATATCTTCTGTTAGACCGAGGAGTTCTCAGTAGAGGTTTCGTTAAATCGAGGTTCCACTGTAGATCACTGTAATACGGTTTTTGTATGAGTTTATAACTGTTTTCCATAACAGGTGCAGGCATCCCGTTTCCCTCTGCCTTCTGTCGCTTCCAGGGCTACTGTTCAGCCCCCGGCATCCAAACGGCGAAGGACAGCCCCAGCACGAAAAAAAATTCATTCTAAGACTGTTATCTGTCTGCCCCCTCGAAAGACGAACGCAGACTCGATCGCCATTCCTAGAGGGGAATCACGGGCTGCGTTGCAGGAGGCTGGGCTGGTGGGGAAAGTCAGCATTTAATCGACCTGGAATGCAGACGACATCCGTAGAGAGATAACTACCCTCTTTGGACCTAGTTTTGGTGTTGTTAAGGAGGAACTTCTTCCCTATGAGTACCTCACGTAAGTCAAGGGCTAACAGTTACTCCATAACTTGGTGTTAATGTACCTTTCAGTACCAATGACACGTGATCAGTCCCCGGTATATCTGATGTGTATTGTGTTTGATAAGTTGCAACATTTGCTTCAATTCAGTTTACTTTAATTATTTCCATCCACTTTCAAAACTTAGTTTTTAAAATCCGAGAGAAAGTAGATTTGTGAAGTCTGTCGTACACAACACACTCTCACGCACATCTATAGTTAATAACAGAAGTGGAAAAGTCTCAGAAGGTGCACGAAAACTAAAATAAAGATCAATTTGCATGATTTTGTGTTCCAAATACTTGATCTCACTGTAAAAAAATTCAGTAGGACTCGTGTTATTTTTTAGGCACAATCATTTGCTGGCTGGACCAGTCAGATTTTAAGCGCATTGAAGTTACAGTCTTTCGAGATAGTTATTACCATTACTTCCATTCATGAAGAGAGCCGGTCTTAAGGGTGCGAGCAACTGATCGGGTTGATTCCACTCCAAATAAACACTGCATTTGTTTTCTTCGTAGCACATTGACTGGAACCAAGAAACTGTGCATACCCAGGACTTCGAGCTCCTTCGTGTGGGACGCAGCGCAAGTGCTCTCCATATGCTCTAGAGAGTGCCTTTATATACTGTCCAAGATGAGTCCTTTAAGACCTATTTTCAAGGATAATGAAACGGTACATAGCATACTCCTTAAGTTTAGTTCCTTCACCCAAATAAGGGATAGGGCCAGAAATGAGTATACCCCTTTACTTATCCCAAAAATTAAAGCCTTGAATTTCTCATAGGTATGTGTATATTAGGATACATTGTGAGTTGTTTATTTTCGATTCCGTGGCTGGTTAGCTTCCACCACATGGAAAATGGAGCAGCTGCTTAAAGAGTTTCGGATCTGAATTGTTTCGTTTGTTTATTCACATTCATTAATCGATTTCCTCTCATGCCTTTATTTCTAGGATGACGTCGAGGATGACTTCGATGATAGGATCCTCCTTCATTCCGTCTTTGAAGACAGACTGGAACATGCGGAAAATGACCAGCACGTAAAACGCCCCACAGCCATGGGAAGACAGGAACCAAGCAGTCCCTGTCAGCTTCAAAGCATTGATATATTTAGGTAATTGGTCGTAATCGAGGTTGTGAACTTTAGTTATCGGATCTTAACCCTTAAGCATTTTTTTAGGGCTTCCCACAGTGGCAAGTTGTCACTTGTATGGAGGCAGACCAAATAATAGAAAGCTTGGCAAACTATATATGGTTTTTAAGAGTCCAAATGATGTTTGCATTTCACAGCTGCTTTTGATTGACAGAAGAACCCCCTGTGGTTTTGTGACGTCATAAATGTGCATTTTTGGTTACATGTAACCTAAAAAATTTCATTATTATTGTTAATCAAATCAAGAGAATACAAGCTAGGACCTGTTAAGGACTCACATCTGAAACAACTATCTGTAACAACGTAACTGCAAAAGTTTCAGTAAATGCATTAAATGGTTTTCAATATGTGCTTCTTTGAAGTTGACAGATTTGATAAGCTTACTTAGCATATTTCGCAATGTGCAAGATCACAAACTTGTTTGAGATACAGTTGATACATTTTTTAATGGTCTCTTTCTTAATTATGCTCTGCTAAAAAAGCGAGGTTTTGTCACAGTCGAGACTATGTGATCAACTTGAAAGCATATTTTATTTTTCCATAACATGCTTATAAAGTCATCGTTCGCCGGCGAACGATAATTTAAAAGAAAAAATTTAAAGGGTTAAAGTAGAGAGTGAAAATTCTTGTTAACGATTAAATGGGAATTAACATATGCAAATCAATCGTGTGAACTGCGGATTAAATAACGATTTCTCCAACAAATTTTATATACTCGCCAACGCTAGTTAGCCCCTTGTTGCAGGCGCGATTGACAAACTGCTAAGTTTTTATTATTTAAACTGGCGCACCGAAAGATGTTTATTCCTGGCGAAGACAAATTCCTTACATGCTATTTTAAATAAGTCACGAAGTTCCCTTAATTTCACATACTAAGTTGGTTTTAACGACCCTGTTTTTCCCGGCAAAACGTGGAAAAATAGCGATTTCATTTCATAGCGTTATGAGGTGCATTAGATCAGTAACTCTCCGAAGACAACCGAACGGAATATGGGAGAACGAATCTGGACGTATATTTCTCATTCATTAGAACTCATAAGAATATAAATCTTAACACCTTGTTTCAATTTCATTCAACAGGTCCTATAACTCGCTAGTGGATGCAGAAACCGATGTGATCATTTCCGATGATGAAAACGATGAATTCGTGGATCTCTCTAAAAATGAAGAAATCTCCTCAACGGGGTAATTTGAAATATTTCGCTTTTAATTTTATTTTTTTTACCCTAACCTCCGAAGAACTTTGATGGGTCAGTTTTATAATCCTCTTTTGAACGTTTTACTTACAGTAACAACAAAGCATTGAACGACGTACTACAAGAACTTCGCAGTCAATTGGACATCAACGAAACAATGTTCATCAATGTGCGAAGAGGAGCAATTTGGACTGACGCTTGCCGGCAAATGACGCGCAAAAGGTTTTCACCAGGGAGTACCATTTCCGTAAAATTTGCTGACAGCGAAGGAGCGGTGGACATCGGTGGCCCTAAAAGAGAATTTTTGAGAATGGCTGTGAAGGCAGCTAATTTGGACTCAGGCATTTTTGTCGGGCCGGAAACATGCAGGTCACTATTTCGGAACTCTGTCAGTACGTATTAATTTCGCACTGCTAACAGGGCATCTATAAATGATCAGCCACTTAGCTCAATTTTCTTGACTCATCCTGACTTGAGGCTTTCTAAATTTATCCCTAGCACGCGAGAAAGACTCATACCGCCTTGTTGGTACTATGCTGGCTTGGTCTGTGGTACATGGAGGGCCTGGTGGGAATTTTTTGAGTCCCACACTCTACAATTCAATTGTTTATGGTCCGGAAACAAACTGCCGATTAGAAGATGTCCCTGATTCTCACTTAAAGCACAAAATCACCCAGGTCAGTTTCGTAAGTCATCTTTCAGGAATTGATCTTTTACGCTATGCATGAATTCCCCAAATGTGAACAGCTAAGAGCTTAAAGATAATGGGTAGTTGAGAACTTACCGAAAGCCTTTCTGGCGGCATGTTAACCTGTGATAACTGTTGAAAATCCTCTAGTGAAACTACATAACTTACGTCCAATCGTACTATATCTCCGGCTCAGTGTGGTGGGTGTTCACTATCGTTATATAAAGTTATCATTTTTAGTACAAAGATTTACTATTGCATTTTTACTTCACCTTTAATTTATAACAGCGAAGATTCTGCGTACTGAGCGATCTCACTCGCACACTTAATCTGAAAAGTCAAGGAATGTCCTCTTTTGCTTTCTACAGATAATAAATTCATCAACCATCGAGGAACTGAAGGGACATCTGGGCCATGAAGGAATAGAGAACATCTTAGATGATGTAGGTGCCAGTGCCTTTCCATCAACACTAGAAAAGAAAGAATGGTATGGGAAGGTAATAGTGCGCCACATCCTGGTGGATTCCACAAGGTACCTCCTGGACGAACTAATGAAGGGCCTCCAAACTCTTTCTGTTCTGGACGCTATGAAGGCACATCCAGAGCAATTTCGTGATGTCTTCACCAGCGAGAACATTGCTCCTCTGGATGCTCAAACGGTGGATTTGGTATTCCGGATTGAATACGCTGAACAGGGATCCCATGCCCGACAAAAGCAGGAGATGGCGATAGTCTTCTGGAGGGATTATCTCCAAGACTGTGACAGTAAGCACCCAAACCATGAGCAACCAAGATGAACATTTACTAATTGCACTCCCTACTGCATTTAATTGAAACACATATTACCAATATTTAGCATGAATTATAGGAAAAAGTGAAAACATTCAAACGTTCTGCAGCCGATCAAGACATTTCTTTTTATCATAACTTTAATAATTATTTTAATGTTATTTCTAGGTTTAAATGTGATTTTTGTATTTTTAGGCTTTTTAAAGTAGTTCTTAATCTCTAATATTGTCTTTTTATCAGACTTTTAAATGTAATAATTTATGAAAATTCTTTATATAATTCATTTTAAGATACAGGGTCCCTATGGAGACCAACCTTTAGAGCTGAATGGGCTACCCTGTATAAATAAAGTTTAACTTACTTACTTTCTTACTTACTTACTAACCCAGGAGATGTTGATACCGAAGAAGCCCAAAGTTATTGGAAGCGTAGTGAAACTAGAAAGAAGTGCCCTTGGTCGCTTTCAGTACCCTTGTTTAACGCTAAATTTAAAGAAATCGATTTTCAGGACCACAGCCGTTTCCCTAGAGGACAATATCAAATTTTGGTATGACCCAAATTTTGCCGGTATGTTTTACTTTCAGGTAGGGAAGCCCAAGCGACTTTGGAGGATGTCATGATCTTTGCCACAGGGGCCAACATTCCTCCAACTCTGGGGTTTGACACTATCCCCACTATATCTTTCACGGATGGAGGTTTCCCAACAGCAAACACATGTGCGACAACTTTAAGGCTGCCCACCATTCATACAAGCTATGAGGATTTTAAAGAAAAAATGGATTTTTCCATTTTAAACGCCTTGTTTTGGACAGGCGTAATGTAACTCTCTAATTACTTTTCTTGGTCGATAGAAAATGAGGTCATAATCTCTCGTCTTGTCTCTTGTCAGGGATCAATGTCGAGGCAATACCTCATTGAGCGATATTCCTAGAGGCAAATCTTGAGCCTGGGGTACATATAAGGTCAGCATGTTTTGCAGTCAGGGCTAAACTTCAGGGAACTAATTGCAAATAAAAAACATCCTGGTGTACGCACCAGTTGGCATCTCCAAATTTTCAACTTAAATAAATACGATTTCTATTTTTGCCTTGCTGAGGTTATTTTGCTTCCCGGCACAGAACAAGACTTTGGGTGGAACATAATTCTCTTCAGTTGAGGAATTTAAATGACTGCAAAGATGAAAATGTATTACTAGTACGTATAACCAGTTCGAAGTGAGATTTCTCTCTGATTTTCTGTCAGATATTCCTTTCTTTTACTAGCTAATTGGTACATGTATACTTCATTCAAATCAAGGAAACACGCTAGCCCCAACAACACTCAGCTGGTTTCCATGGAGGGCATGTTTGTACAGATATAAAAAGACACTGAAATTAATAATACAAGATTAATTAGGTCTAAAATCGTAAAAATTTAACTATTATGAACTAAGTACATAATTTTCTAGCTTTTGTTCTCAAAGTTGTAACAAAGTATTACACGTGATATCTGATGCGGATATTGCTATTTTTTGGGCGGTTTTTTACCTGGAGAGGTATTCTGATATATATATATGTATATGCTATAGGTAAGTGCCACTGTGAAGGTTATGGTTTTGGGACATTTTAGTCTGCGCTAGGGCCGGCCGCGGTGTAGAAATCAGATCATCGTGAGGAAATAATTATCAGAAAGTGGCAACTGTAAAAATAATTTACTATAGAAACAGGCTTCTTTACCTCCGGGTTCCATAGTAGAAATTGAAACTTAGAAGTGACTGGGTACTGACGTTATTGCTTTAGTGAATTTATGTTGCACATCGAAAGTGATAACGTTTCTGCATTGAAAATAGCACGTCTCGGAAACGGTAGGGGTTTCTGGTGTCTAGTCTAAAATGCAGTAGCAAAATCAAGCTGATCGTGATCACGGTTTAGTACAGGGTGAGGGTTCTAGTATCGCAGCGGCACACCCATAGCCAAAGACTTACGGAGTATCCCCGGAGTCTGTACTGATATAGTGTGGGACCACGAATTTTAAATGATCTCCAGTTTCTTTAATGTGAGCAAACATGGAAAGAATATCAATTTTATTTTGCGCTATGTTGGTATCAATTACAAGTTAAGAATTCGTAGTTAGCGATGTAATTAGCATTATGGTCACGTTTTCTTCATTGCTGGGGCTTTTTATGGAGTTGTGGATTAAACTTACCCATTTCTTAGTGTCTACTCACACGCGCGTTATTTTTTGCACCTGACTTGGAAACTGGTTATATTAATTTTTTTCACGCGAGAACAATCAACGGTACTTTTTGTCACGCTATATTTCGGCCATTTTTTCGGTCAGTTGAGTTTTTTTCAAGGCGGGCCGCTAAGACAAGCAGATCTTTCTAAGAAAGAGGTCACAGTACATTTGAAAGCCATGCAAACACATGAAGACACACTCAGGAACTTTTTCTTTTATACATAAAGTTTTTTACTTTGCGTGAGCTCGTTTTGTAACGTATCGTGACGTATAAAACGAAGTACGTGCACAAAAAAGTGAGCATGTCTACAAGGGGTTCTTATAATTCAATTTTGCATTACTCCAGCAACAAATGCCACAGTGCGATGATACAGATCAACACCATCGGCAGATGAAAGGGGATCGACGACTCGTTGTAGCTGCAAGAAAGAGCTGTCGTCAAGTGGATTGGGCGTATCAGGAACTTGTACATGCGGTAGTGATTGACTTGAAATCAGGTCTGAGACGTTTACGCCGCGCCATGCTGCATCAGCTGCACTGCCAACCTGAAAAGCTGTTAGGTGTAGGTTGACCCAAAATAACTGCGCTGGCGAATTGTTTCCTTCAGTGGAGACGTTGTGATTGCTGTGGGCATCGATAAATTCTATCAACCTTTTATTTATTCTTGGCAAATAGACATAGTGGAGACAGAACAAATCAGTATCGTTGAGAGGATCTAAGATACCTTGCCTCTCAAGTTCATAAAATTCCTCCTTGAAAACAGCAATTAACTGCTCATTTGCGACTCGGTTGTGGCATTCGATCCTTTGATTATGCGCCGAACTCCTGACGACGACTGATCTGGCATTTTCTCCCCAGGCACTGACCATGTCACGCCATACGTCTACATTTTCCCCACCGTGATCGGTTCTCACTCTAAACGGGCGTCCATACTTACGATATGCAGCTTGGTACAGGGACAAGACAGTAGACGCTCTGTTGTTATTGGAAAACATGCCAAATACAACCAGTCGACTAAAGCCGTCAACAGCATGATGTAGAACCATCCTCCAGCGAATTGCTTATGGTTTCCGTCGATGTGCCATATATAATTTGGACATGGGACAGAATACACCCTCCGTCGAATGGGGGGCCTCCTTCTCGACGCTGCGCCCACGGGATCAACCTGACGTATTGCAGAACGCAGACGTTCTCGCTGTACGTGAACCCCTTGAGCTCTTAGATGGCCTTGAACCATAACCTCTCCAGCTCGTGGATGGTGCTCTTTTGTAGTATTCACGATATCTCGTAGCTGATCATCAGATAAATCTGAAAACGAGCTGTAGTTAATTCCAAATTCCCTCATTGTCTTGTATATCACCATTCGCGTTACATCAAAGAAACTAGCTATTTCAGAGATGGGTACTTTCAAACGAAGAAGGTTTTCGAGAAGTTCTCGCGAGACATTTTTCCTGGGTCTACCTGGCCTTCTCGTATTGCTATAATTAAACAAAGAAACAAATAAATATTTCATTTGATAGCTTACCATGGGCTTGGTGCAGTACATTGAGAAGACCCAGCGCAGATGACATTAGACAGCAGTTTTAGCCATGGGAAGGGCGTAATTGAGGTTGCAATCAGCTATTTGTGGACCCTTCTTAGAGTAAGAATTTCTGACATTTCTTGTTACACACTGCACTGGGTGGAAAACTTTGAAAAGAGCATTCCATTATCTGTACAATGCAAATGTCATAAAAAGTTTTGTTTGTAGAATGGCTGTAAATGTAGAAAGAAATCCGCACAGTGTCCGCACCTGAATTCATAGGCTGGCTTCCGAGAAGGGAGGAAAAGAAAATTAAGAATCTTTATAGGCAGGTTAACAGTCGCCGGATAAAGATTGTTCAAGTGTTTAACCTAACAATAACCTTGTATTTCATTATTATAACAGTTATGCCTTCTTACCTCGACTGTTCTCTATTCCGACAAGGATTTACTATCGAACTCGCCACACTTTCGTCCTAAATGATAAAAAGCGATTTAAACATTACAAGCGTATTAGCCACGCACAATGCTGGGGCCACAACAACGTCTGCTTTTTCTTTTTCTACATTTCCCTCGTGTTCTGAAATGGCCATCAGCTTCTTTACTTGTTAAATAGAGACATTAGTGGAAGCTTGAAAACCCAAAAAAGCTGTGGAAACACTCGCCTGTGGCTCGTGTTCCCACAGCATTTCTCGTTCTCTCAAACTTTTACTCGTGTTGCTATAACTGGACAGAAACACAGTACAGGTTTTCTATTTCCTTATTAACTGTTAATAGTAGTAATATGGCGGTTTTACAGATAAGGAGTTTGGCCGACTGTAGTATGATATTACGCAGACATAATAGAACTCCAGTTTTGTTTTGATGCCTTCACATCTATCTTCGGAAAAGAAATGATATAAAAAACCTTTATCCGTATCATGTTGTAATAACAACGAAAGCCAAAGATTGACGACTGAGAAGAAGCGCGAAGAAAAAACTGTGTTACACAGCGCTAAGGAATGTGCTCACTTGCGTTTTGCCACGTGACCCACAACATTCTTTTTCTTCGTGCGGGCGTCTCCGATAAAAACACTCTTCCTGTTTCGGTAGTAACTGTCACGAAAGTAAATTGTAACTTTATCACCAAATTGCGAGTGGTGCGAAAAAAGGCAACAATACAACTGGTTTAAACTTCAAGGTTCAGACAGAAACTTGTCACTTTCACCAGACATTCCCATATAAAGCACAATAAATGACAGATTTCCACCGCAAAGTAAATAAATTCTGGCAAAGATTTGCCAAGCGACCCATGCCTTATAACAACTTCAAGTTGTCTACCAACTTATCAGTAAATAACGTCTGTTGAGACAGGAAATAATTAACACTAAGGTCAGAGACACGGCACCCGTTCTAAACCCAAAAAGAAACAATTTTACCTGCGTTGGAGCTGTCTGATTTGCAAAAGAAAAGAAAGGTAGAAAATAACTCGTTTTGACCAACAAGTTAATAAAGCTCAAAGTTTAGTCAAAGAATCCTTGTCTTATAAGATTTACACTTGACTTCCCTCCACGTACAATCCTCGCGTGTCTCGCGCATATATGTCGATTCTTCACTTCTCATGTTGCGCGACCAAATAAACATCATAGTTAAAATGGCATTGAAAAAGGTATAAATACCTGATTTTGTGGTGTATCTGACCCGTTAGGAAAACCGGAGGAACCAGAACCACTCTAAATATAACAAACAATTAGTTGTTACTGAAGTGCGTAATAGACAAAAAGTAGAATGCTCGACTAAAAAAACAATTGAAGGGGTGAGTGCAAAACGGTGCTAAGTGACGATCTTAGGTGGTTTTCTTTTTTTCTGCAAAAGCGCCTGAAATTTTGCATGCCGCTTTCAATTGAATAGAAAAACATTACCCTGTATTTTTTTTCGCTGGTTTGCTCTTCGTTTTCGAGATATTACGTATGCAAAAACTTGTATTTGTTGTCACGCCAGCACGTGACTGCAAAGACGGTAATTTCACTTAAAATCCCGCAGAATATTGATCTTTGCAGCGTGCAACCTTGAAAAAAATGCTGATTTGAGGTAAAAACCGTTAGAATGTTGATTCCACGTTAATGTGCGACCGCAAAGACGTTAATTTCACTCAAGTTACAGGCAAATGTTAATTTTACGCAACGCGCAAGCTTTAGACAATGTTGATTTCAGGTCATTTACGGACAGTTGAAATTTTGACTTCACATTATCGCGCCGCGCAAGGACTTTGATTTCACTTAGAGAACCGTGAAAAGTTCATTTCACGCAGCATGTAAGCTCAGTTGAAAGGCCACGTGCAAGAATGTCCGCTAGATTTTTCGCTGAAATCGAACATGGCCAACACAGCTGCAAACTTCGCATGCCAATTTGTTTATAGCTGTAGAAAACTGCCTTGCACTTATTTCCCCTCGTTTCTATTGCGTATTCCAGAAATAAAGTATGCTAAAACACTTGCATGTCACAGTCCGCGTCTTTTGGAACTGCTTTGTTACACAGTACTATTAGCGTTGTTTCTCTTTGAAGTTTTTTTCAAATGCTGACTTTAACTCCTAGGGTTAAGAGTTCCCAGTTTTATTAGAGTCAGGGTTAGGGTTACCGCTCGAAACTAGGGTTAACGTTGAAGGTTAGGGTTACGGAACAAGGTTAGGGTTAGTATGATTCTTGTTAGGGTTAGGGGTAGCACTCAAGGTTAAAGTTATTGCTTAGGGTTAGCGCTACTGAGCGCTTATTTTTTAGGCTTAGGGCTAGCGTTCAAGGTTAAAGTTATTGCTTAGGGTTAGCGCTACTGAGCGCTTATTTTTTAGGCTTAGGGCTAGCGTTCAAGGTTAAAGTTATTGCTTAGGGTTAGCGCTAGCGCTTATTTTTTAGGCTTAGGGCTAGCGTTCAAGGTTAAAGTTATTGCTTAGGGTTAGCGCTAGCGCTTATTTTTTAGGCTTAGGGCTAGCGTTCAAGGTTAAAGTTATTGCTTAGGGTTAGCGCTTCGTATTAGGTTAGAGTTGAGGTCAAGATACGTTAGTGTTACCGCAGTGTTAGGCCAAGGAAAACAATCTCGACTTAGGAAATCTAGTGCACGAATCGATGCGTAAATCAAGTCAATGAATAGTGCCTAGAGATAGAGGCTGAACGTTTTGCAAATCGGCTACGTCAGTGACTTAAATGTTTAAATGTTTCTACGTGAAATTATTTTTTTTGGTAAAAAACTGCTCGTTCCATGAAATGATTATTTCTGACAACACTGAAAGAGGAAGCCTTAAGCTAACATGCTGCTCATGCCGAAAGAAAGCATATGAAACGGAAAATTCATCAGCAAAGGAACGCTGAAATACAAAGCAAAACTTACATTTGAGCTGAAGTTTTCTTCTTCCTAACCTGCGATCAGGCGTTCTTTGTCTTCAGTTTTTTCTTCGCGGCGGGCTCGATCCTGTCACAACTCAAAGTAATCATCTGCTCGGAAATCCACGATACACACTCACGGAACGCTTGCTTGCCAGTTTAACCCACCTGCGATTTGTCTTTGGCTTCTGTTTGGCCCGTAAAAATGGCTTTCAATCTGTTTAATTTAGCCGGTACAGGTCAAATTTCAAGGACTTTGCTGCCTGGCCTTTCTCGCCAGTCCCCGGCCGTGTCTGAGTCACACACTAAGGCGAGCTATAAGTCACGCACACAATGCTCACGGCGCTTTACGTATGAAAGATTATTATGGGATATCCCAGAAATTTTTGCAGCGAAGGTTGG
>JAHPZR010000543.1:7500-17500 GCA_019787425.1 Platygyra sinensis | reverse complement strand
ATAATGAAGGATATGTACACTTCGGAAAGCGCAAAAACTCCAGAAGAAAGAAGCGCGGCAAAAAAAAGAATAGAAACAAATCAAGCAGTTTTTGATAAAAACACGGAAGAATAAAAAGAGCTTCTAAACCGACTTGGCACAAAACGGCTTAACTTAGAAAAAGAAAGAGAGGAATATCAAAAAGAAAAAGCAGATCTTGACATGATGATTGAAAGCGAAAAAAAAACTGTCGGCGATTTAAATTCCACAGCTTACGAAATAGAAGCTGCTGAAGAAAGAATTGCGCAACATGAAAGAGAAAGAGAATGGGTTTCAGTGCGTATTGATCAAACCGAGCGAGATCTTGGGCTTGAAGACAGAAGATCTCTTCGTGAAAAAATAAAAGAGATTTTCAAAAAATATGGCGTTACGGTGACCGCCATATTTCTTGCCGCGGGCGCCACAATTGGGGCCGTTATTGGGGCCATCACCAACGCTTTGAAAAAACTCGGAAGAAGCCTAGCAAATGGCCTTAAAACGATTGGAGAGAAAGCCGCTTCTGCACTGCCGGGCCTCATTGGGGCGATCGCCAGCTTTCTTTTCAAGGCCGCCGCGAGTGCCATCGGCTTTCTTGCTGAACATACCTGGCTCTTGATTCTGGCGGTGGTTGCATTTCTTTTCCAAAAATTGTTGAAAAAGAATTAACGCGCTGCCATAAACAACAGAGCCACGACACCTACAACGCCAACAATTACCGCGGTTTTGTTTATTTCATGCTGTGGCGTTTTTTCTTCGATTAGAGGTTTTTCTGGAACAGTTTCTTTTTCTGGGCTTTGTTTTTCTTTCGGCCACGGGGATTGCGCGGCCATGGCGGCTTTGTGAATTGGGTTTGAAGGGTGGCTGTTGGGCGGGTTTATTTTTGATGGGCCGCCATCCATCAGCTGCAGGCCTGCTTTTTTTGTCCCAAATTTACGCCATTGTTTACTCCGAGCTTCATTCCCGCGCTTGCTTGCTTTAGCTTGTTGTTGTAGCCTACTATGCTTTCCGTGTTGATGATCATGCTCGCCGGCATCAGCCAGGCTCCGGGGCACACGGCGAGATTCAGTCTGACTTTTGCTTGATCAACTGCGAGCTGGTATCTTTGCACGCTTTTCGCCAAGTCCGGCTGTCTGATGGCGTCTTCCATCAGGGTCAAAAACTCTGTCTGGGCCTCTTTCGCTCTCCCCCCATCTCCAAGTATGCTGCTCCTTACATTCACCTGCGCGCCCAAGATGCAGTAAACGAACGCCTCAATTGACTGGTTGATGCGTGAAAGCCCCGCTTGCGTCAGCCCCGCTGCTATTTTGGGGCAAACCAGTCATACGGAGTTGAAACGTCCGGCTCAATGTAATAAATCAAATTTCCTTTGATCGCTTTGCCGCCTTCATCGCCGAATTTAAGAGCCGATGGGTAGTCAGCATTTACTTTCTCTGCCCCGTGCGAATAGAGGTAAACGGCGCCAAGGCCGTTGTTTTCACCGTGTGTGAAGCGGAAATCGCTCGATGGGTCAACTCCAAACTCGGCGCATATCCTTTTATAAGAGGCCACGTCATAGTGGTTGTTGAATTGGCTAAATGTGGGGTCCCCGGCAAAGCGCTGATGCTCTGTATTCCGCCTAGCTGATACAGAATTCGCCTGACTGTGAAGTAAACGTGAAACTGGTAAAATGACCTTATCTGTGGTGAAAGAGAGACTCCGCTAACAAAGATTTCTCTTGAAATGCCGCAGCCCTGCGTGGCGCAAAACACCGCGAAATTCAGCTGTTGTGGCCAGTATTTCATGTTTGGGCCTCCCAGCCAAGTTCTTGCTTCGGCCGATGTTCTGTGCTTCAGCCTAGTTTGCTTGAATATGTCGCGAAATTTTGTGATGAAATATTCGTATGGCGTGACGTATATTTGGTTCCCTATGATGTAAATTTCAGCGATGCTCGACGCCTTTTCTGTGAAATCAATTGCGGGAATTGGCAACGCCTTTCTGTTTTTTCAGCGGTGACAGTTGATAGGGGAACCCGGCGGGGGGGTGGGGTACTTGACCCATGTTTGGGTATAGGGGTGCCGCCGAGGGTTTGACATCCTGACCCTGTTTAGGACAAAAATACGCTAAAAACCCTACCCTGTGTAGGACAGCAACCTCCATTTTAAGACCCTGTTTAGGACAAGCGACAAAATGTACCCTCGCTGGTTTTACAGGAATTTACACTGTTTAATAAGTCATTCAAATCGGAGAAATCATGCTCGATGCGTCTAAAACCAAGTTGTTGCATCTCTACACTTAAACTAAACAAAAAGCCGTCAAGCATTAAGCTCTAAATTAGTTAGCGTAAAAAAATGTCGTCATTGCATCCATAGAAAGGTGATTTTTTAATAGCAAATCAAATAGGAATGATTTCTTCCATGTATAGTGGAACTTATTTTTTAAGGTTAATTTTATTTTGATTAAAGCACTAATAGACCTTTCACAGAGAAAAATATCCCTAAACAATATATATACCAGCGGGATCCCTCATGTCTGCGCGACACAGTGGCATCTTTCTTTCATCGCGTTATCCAAGACAAAGAAACTAGACCTACCATATGTCGGTTTACTCAGTTGATATTGCGCAAATCAGGAAAAAAAAATGCGTCGTTTTTCTGCCGCTCGATCGCATGCTCTTTCAACTTCTTGCAGGCTCCAGGTCGCAGGCTAAGAAAAGAAAGAGACTGCTCGCAGTCTGAGTTAAAGTCTTTCGGCTCGTAATACCATACCCTGTTTAGGACAGGTTCTAACCTGTTTAGGACAGAGGCAAGTCGAATTGTATACCCTGTTTAGGACAGCGAAGCCAAAAAACCATACCCTATTCAGCGGCACGTTCCCGTATAGCCCAAATAAGGGAGTACCCCCCCGGGGTAGGGGAAGCCTGACACGCCGTCCAACCCAAGCGCAGATTTCATTTGCTGGCTCCAGTATTTTCTGTCTGAGCCAAACACACTCTGATTAAGGTCTGGGCCCGCTTTGAAAAAAACTTCTGCGCTAAAGTTGTTATTATCATCGATGCCGACCTGAGAAACGAATTTTGTGGAGTCAGCGTTTGGAAACTCGTTAATGAACTGTGTCCAGGCCTTGTCTTTGGCGGCGTCTGATTTCTTTTTCGCCTCTGAGGTTTGCATGTATTTTTGGAGCTTTGCAATCCGGTCCATTTTAAATATATATATGTGCGTATTTAAAATGGTTGCGCTCACTCTTGTCACGCAAAAGAATGGAGAGACTGTTTACTTTGACGAGCCTATTCCCCAAGTTCATTTCATGAAGCTGCTTTCTTGCAGTTTGTACAACTCTTGGGATACGCTTAAAAATAAAGGCAAAGTCTCAATAGTCGAATCCAACAATACATTGAAATCTTCAGATTTTGCCACAGGGCATTACACTCTAGAAACCTTGGCTAAAAAAATGGAAGAAGCTTTAAAACCACATTTATATGAAATAAGCGCAGAAACTTATTCGCCACTTGGCCAGCTTGTGATCACAAATCATGGTAAAAAACCAATTATATTTGATCGTAATCTTGCCAATTTGTTTGGCATTAGCCAAGAGCCAAACAAATTAGTATTTTTCATAAAACGCATGATGACAGCAACAGCGTACTTCATTCACTGTGATTTGATAGACGGAAATAACAATCTATTTAATGGCAAAAGGTCAAAACTCTTGGCAAAGTTCGATGTAGTAGGCAAGCCCAATGAGAAAGTCAGATATGATACTTCATTGCAATTTCCTTTTCGAGACTGCTCTACAGGTTCTCATGTAAATAGTATCACTCTCAGCGTCAGAGATCAAGACGGCGAGCTGTTTGATTTCAATGACATGCCGCTTGAGTTTGAATTGGAGTTAAATTAATTTTCTATTTATACCATGAGCTCAAACGTTCTTCCGTCTGCGCCTCATGATGAATCAAGTCTGTATCCGCAGCTTTCGCCTCACGATTTCAGAATGCAAAAGGCCAATGAAGTTGCAACTTCTCTGAACGCAGAAGTTGCCCATTATCGCGGCGTTGCGAAAAAATATAAGCGGGCCAAGAAGATTGTCAACTGGAGCGCAACCGGCTGTGGCCTTCTTTCGACCGGTTTTTCGACTGCTAGGTTAGGTACCGCGCACTCTGTTGTGGGTCTTCCAGCCTCAATTCCACTAGGTGGCGTTGGAGGTGCATTAGCTCTTGCTTCTTCAGGGCTTATAATCGCCAGTAAGAAGCTTGAATCAAAAATTAAAAAACATCGAGATATTGTGTCACTCGCAATCGCCAAACGCGACACAGTCTGCAGGATTCACTCCAAAGCTTTGGCCGACAATCAAATATCTGGCATATTGTAAAACATGGAGTGGAGTGGAATGGAGTGGACTGGAGTGGATTTGTAAAACATGGAATGGATTTTTAAAAGGTGGATTTTTAAAAGGTGGATTTGTAAAAGGTGGATTTGTAAAAGGTGGATTTGTAAAACATGGATTTGTAAAAGGTGGATTTGTAAAACATGGATTTGTAAAAGGTGGATTTGTAAAAAGTGGATTTGTAAAAGGTGGATTTGTAAAACAATTTGAAATTAAAGCGCGCGACGAGAAAAGTACGGATTTTTTTTTTCGCGCAGATCAAATCGAAAACCGTGCGGGGGACAATAAGCGGCAAGCACGTAACACTTTTGAAAGAAAACCGGATGTTATCCTACAGTATAATTAATCAGACGTTTGTGCAAGCGGCTAACAAAATCAACTGTTATTTAATTCCATAAATCTTTGTTTTTTCTAGTTTGTGCAAAAGGTGGATTTGTAAAAAAAATTATTAAACAAAGGTAAAACAATAAACTTTATTTTATTTGCAGATCCTTCTGGCAAACAATATCAATGGTATACATTTCAAATAATTACATGCATTTACTTTTACATACATTCCAAACAATTCATTCTTTATTTTTACTATTAATTCACTTAACATTAACTGTAAGGAAAGCATACAAAGAAATAATTCCTCCATATTTTATCACAACGTATTGTAACACTTCTTGGTCAGAAACGGATGAATTCGAATCAATAAACTGAATTGCTTGAGCCGGTGCTACACGTTTGTTCCACATTTTTTTTGTTGAACGAAAGAGTGTAAATTTCTCAAACATCAGTTCAACAACAGCAACAACAACAACAACGACAAAGAAACATGGGTGCTACACGCTTTAACACTGCTGTTTGTGATGCTCCCCGGACTCGACAGGTGATCGAAAAAAAGATTCCCGCTATAGTCTTCAGCTATGGACAAACAAAGACGGAAAATGAAAAATTTGCGCGATTTTCATAGAAACATCATTTTTTTAAGTTCAAGCACCAAGCAGGGCGCAACAAACGCTTTTGACAAACGTGCATAGAGAAGCACGAGGCGCTTAATTCTCAAGTGCTTATATAACTCAACAATGCACGAGAACAAGTTCTTTATTTATTTTATAAAGGCCCGGCCAAACAAGAAGTGAACGCGTTACCTGTGAAAGAGCTGAACAGATTTTCGCCGGAAAAAAACATTAACAACTGCCAATTCCAAGTCTTCAACGAGTCAGTGAGTTTTTAGGGTGAAACACGACACAGAATGATAATCGAGAGTGGCAAAGGGTTAGATAAGGGATGATAAACTGTTGTGTAAAGTTTAGTTGAGCACATGCATGCATATTCTTTGTCAGGTTCAAAACTTTCAAACATCGCTTGTTTTCCACGCGAGTTTTAAATATGAGCGCATCAGATGTTTTGATTTTATCATCAAGCTGTTCACGAGAACAAGATTTTCACTTGAAGCATTGAGATCATTTAAGTTTCTTAATAACAACACATTGCTCCTCGCCGGTGCATTTAGCTAAATAAACTGTTCCAAAAGTTCCTCTTCCTAGTTCTTCCTTTAGGCTTATAGAATTCCACCTAAACTCTGGTAAAGATAACTGCCATCTTCGCTTTTTAAGAGAAAGAGATGGAAGCTTGAAAGCCGCCATCTCGATCTCAAGCGCGCCGTGTAAACTTTCGCGCTAGAATTAAAATTATGCAAGATTTTATAGGTCAAAGGTCAAACATTCACTCCAGCGCAGAAATGGGTTCTTTTTCATGCGGACCTCCAAGGAAGACACGAAGTTTCGTAATTGGTCAATTTCGATCCAAGCTAAAAATAACTGGGTTTAGTTTATAAGCGAATCTCAAGCAAACAGTTAATTAGTTTCAACCTTAATCTCTGGAAGACCTTGACGTTATTGTTTCTTCTGTTATTGTGCGTCCTGATTTCGCTGGTTTTCATTGTCACGCCATTCAAAATAAATCAAAAAAGAAATCAAAACTTGTTAGCCGCTTGCACATCTTCTGGTTATTATATAACATGCGGTTTTCTTTCAAAAGTGTTACGTGCTTGCCGCTTATTGTCCCCCGCACGGTTTTCGATTTGATCTGCGCGAAAAAAAAAATCCGTACTTTTCTCGTCGCACGCTTTAATTTCAAATTGCTTTACAAATCCACCTTTTACAAATCGACCTTTTACAAATCCATGTTTTACAAATCCACCTTTTACAAATCCACCTTTTACAAATCCATGTTTTACAAATTCACCTTTTACAAATCCACCTTTTACAAATCCACCTTTTACAAATCCACTCCATGTTTTACAAATCCACTCCAGTCCACTCCACTCCATGTTTTACAATATGCCCAAATATCTAGCCTGCGAACGCAGACGTATTTCCGGCTGTCACTGGTTCTGCCGAAAATAACGTCTGCGAACTCGAGTCAAAGATTGATTTCCGTGACGTTAAAACTTTTGTTTTAAAATTCACCGACAGAATATGATACTCGCATACACGCGCGACGCCGCGGGAGCCGGTGATAATTTTAGAATCATGAATTTGTTCGCAATGAGCTTAGCCTGCGAAAACAGCCGTCCTTCTTCGCTCCCGGCCCGAGTGGCGTTTCGCGTGAAGGACGTCTGCGATTCACCGCAGAAAATTCCATACTGATGACGTAAGCGTGAACTTAATAATCTTGAATAAATTATCATTTGCAGTCACGAAAGGTTTTGTGCCAAGCCGCAAACGGCCTACATTTCTCACGAATGCACGAGTTACGCTAATAACTTCGGACGTACGGAGTATTTTACAAATACCGGTAACTGATGAGATCCACATGGAAGATCGAAACCATGGTCTTGACTAAGCCGAACAAAGACAAATTCAACAGACTTGCACGTCAACAGTTGCATGTCGTTACATCAAGCTTGAAAAACATAAGCTCGATCAGATAGCTAAAAGAAAAATTAGAATTTCACTAGACAACGGTGTATAGCTTTCTCGAAGTAAAGCTACAGCGTCTCTGAAGAAAAAGGTACGAGGGCAAATATGATATCAGTTCTGTACTCTCAAACAGTTGTTTACGGAGGTGTCAAAATCCACGAAGTAACACACAGATAACAGCGGAAATCATGTAGACTTACGACCTCTAAAAATTTGCCATGGCACAGTCTAACGTAGCCTGCGAAAACAGCCGTCCTTCTTCGCTCCCGGCCCGAGTGGCGTTTCGCGTGAAACGCCACTCGGGCCGGGAGCGAAGAAGGACGGCTGTTTTCGCAGGCTAAGTCTAACGGCTCAACTCTTCTTAAAATTCCTCCTTATAACACAGCATGAAGTGCCCTTCATAAACACGAGTGAAGCGACAAAAAGGTCGAGTAACCGAACAGTGAACGGCAAATGTACAGATGTCACAAACCGTCGAAGTCGTGTAGGCTTGTTAACCCCATTTTACACAAACCACCGCTACAATTACAAGACGCCAGATTTGTTTTGGTGTGTATTTTCCCTGTCCCGCATATTTACGGACTTAATAATGCATAATTACCGATCGAACCAATCAGCGCTCATGACCAGATCGGGACAGATTTTCGTCATCAGTATGGAATTTTCTGCGGTGAATCGCAGACGTCCTTCACGCGAAACGCCACTCGGGCCGGGAGCGAAGAAGGACGGCTGTTTTCGCAGGCTACAATGAGCTATGAGCGCCATCGAAACACCGAAGAAGATTTTAACTTCCGAGGTTTGTTTGTTTTGCAAGGCAAAAGTTTCCAGTGAAGAAAAGATAAAGGTGTTTGGAAAAAATATAGTAGCCGTTCACTCACTGATTCTGCGTTCAACTGAAGTCGATCTGTCCGTTTATCATCAAAGCACGACACTTTCGCGCGTGATGTGACATATCTGTGACCTGAGTTTAGCTCTAACAAAGATGTCTTAGTTTACCTTTCCTATGAAAGGTGGTTTCCTGTATATTTGTCTCAGCAAATTGGTTGATTCTCTATTGTGCAACATTTGTATAAAGTTACATGTAGGCCCGCAAACGTTAGCCTTAGTGAATTATGGCCTTCGATCTGCTCAACGGAATAATAGGGAGCTTAAGCACGCGCGTTTTTGAGACGCGGACGGCAACCGGAAGAGAACATTTTGGACGCTAGGACCGTATTATTTCCCTGATTTTTATGCTACTCATCTCTAATGGAGAAAAGATTCTTAGCAATGTGAATGCGGTGGTGCGAGGGCAAGTTAAAAGTGAAAATAGCTCACTTCCGGTTGCCGTCCGTGTCTCAAAAACGTGCGTGCTTAAGCTCCCTAGTATATTTTCTCAGTGGAGCCTTTCGTAGAATCTTAATGCCGTTGTGTTTGCTACCTCTGTGGCAATTTTTATTTAAGTTTATTGGCTCATTTATGTTGCAACTATTGAATCGGTCGGATCAGCGGCCTTCGATTCTCTATTACCGTGACCTTTGTTTGTTAGCCTGTGGTGACCTTACAGGATAATCTTTCATGATGTTTATCACGGACGGTTATGCAGGTCTCATATCCGAGTCCTTTCAAGGCTATTGTAGTTTCTTAGAAGAGTGCACCTCCATTATTTTGTTGCATTACTAGCATCCAACAGGCGTCAGTGTTTTGTAACCGTCAGGTTACCGTGTTGGAATTAAATTCTAGGATGCTGTATATAAATGATCTTGTTTGGCAAATGGTTGTTTTCTTCTCACATCACGAAACAGTGGGAGTCGTGTTAAGCCTGTCTTCTCTACCATTTTCAACTGCCCCGATCTCTAACACGGACCTGACATCACTGAGTGCGATATTGCGCTTATTCTACGTGAATTTAAGCGGCTGACTCTGTCCTTGATCAGGTTAATCAGCGGCGAAACAACGATTACAGTGTTCTTCTCACGAGTTGAATCCACACAAGAATACACAATAGGCTGCAAAGCCTGAAATACAACAGAGTTTCCAATTCCAGCTGAAGATTCACAAAAACATCGCTCGTCGGTTCAAAAACAACTCGCAAATTAAGGCTTCCTCTTGATGCTTATTGAGGCTATCAAACCCGAAAACTTCCCTGAACTCATCCTCTGCAATTTTTTAACACGCGTTTGCGAGAGCTCCACGCACGATCTCTGTGTGTTACCTCTTCAGATATGCAAGGTGAAATCTGGTTGGTTTTTGAGCGCTGACGTCACGGAAATCGTTCTCGTGGCTAGAGTTCGCAGACGTTATTTTCGGCGGAGACAACCGACAGCCGGAAATACGTCTGCGTTCGCAGGCTATCAAATATCAGGCCGCGAGTTTCAGTTAATCATGGATGAATTTTCACAGTATAACGTGCTAAAAGAAGCTGTAAGAGCAAAACTGACTAAAAATCCGTCTCAGCCAGACATTGAGAAGATAAAAAAAGATGTCCGAAGCGAGATGGAGGCAGAGTTTCGAAAAAAAGTAACTGCTCTCGTCGCCAGTTCGAATTAACTTTTGAAAATTCACGGCTTTATCTGCATATCATTAAGACATGATTGTTTGTTTCCACTTGGCCACGTTTCTTGTCAATGAATACATATTGCTTCACGCCCGAGTGGCAGAGACACGTGCGGGATATTACACGTGAATTGGCTGTGTGCATGGCTCACGTGCAGAGGAGGGTGGACAGGCAT
>JAHPZR010000543.1:0-2500 GCA_019787425.1 Platygyra sinensis | reverse complement strand
CATTTTATCATGCAACAACAATGAGGGAGGGGAGGGGTGTCTAGCTTAAGAAAATGCAGTTTTAATCAAAACTATACACCTAATTGCAACATTCAAGAAATGAGGGGTGACAGAATCTTTAAAATAATCCCTCACTGTGTTACCTATAGAGCTTTAAAAATTCCATGACTTGCCAGGCCTGGAAAAAGAAGATTTATAATTCCAGGACTTCCCATGTTTCCATTACCCATGCAAACCCTGATCAGTGTTGCTTAATTCTTATTTCCCTTTATTTTTCTCTTTAAATTCATCCAGGCCTTGTTGATATTGCAATTAGACGTATTTTTAACAGAAGGACTAAACAGAAAACAGAGAATACTGTGACATTCTCTCATTTTTATCAATGAGTTGGATATTTCAGAATACAATCAGTCACACAGTCAGTGTTAACGTCATTGAGGTGCTGTGGTGTACTGAGGAGACCCTGAGTAGCATGCAGTACACTCCCCAAGGAATACATTTAATTTCTGGTGCTTTAGCCAGTTGGAAGTTCTGACAGGATTTGTTCATTACTAGTCTATAAAAGCCAATTTCATTGCTGATCTTTAAGGAAGAATATTACTACATGCAGCTGTAAGCAAGCACACCCTACATATTTTTGGCTGTTTAGGGTCTAAAATTAACTTTTTTGACTTTGGCTACAGCTTTCAACTTAATGAAACCTTTCCATCACAAGCTAGTGATGTGCAGTCGCCAACAGTTTTCCTCTTTATGGTAATGGAGTCAAGATGAAAAGTCTGCTATTGGCAAAAGCAGTCTGAATTTTCTGTCAGTGTAATTGCTTTGGCCAAAATTAACATTAATTTGGGAATGAGATAAATATATGACAGTGGCATAGTCCTGAAAATAGTTATCCCCCCATTGATGGCCAGTTGAAAATTCTCATCATCAATGTGAACTTTTAGCAGCACTGGCAGCTAGGAAGGGGTGATTTCAGACTCTGCTGTTGCCCCTCTAAAATTCCAAATTTGGGGGGTTTCCCACTGTCTCAGGTGTCTGTGGTGTTGCCTTCAGCAAACAATGTGGTCAATGTGGTAAACCCTTTAATTTTTCTTTCGTTTTAAGCCCTATTGCTGCAGTAGCCAAAACCCTACTACTCAGACACACTTTCAAAACCTGGATGCGAAAGTAACTTACTAATCATCTTTTTCAACTTCTGCCATTCTTTCATGACATCTATCAACCTCCATGCAACATCTACATTCTTCATGCAGGGCAACAAACTCCAACGAACAATTTATACACTTGCACCTATAACCATAACCTTACATGTACATGGGTAAGCTTAAATTCAAAATAACATTAACAGTTAATTGACACCAAAAATATGTATAAATAAACTTGAAATACCTGAAGAACTAAAACTACCACTTCGATCTTTTTTTTTTATTATTTTTGGTAATTGACCAAATTACAGAAATTTTAATCGTGCAATATCTACGAAACAGACATTTTCAAAAACGGTGACAGATCGAATCCAACATAACTTCCTTCGAAACAAACTGCTTGGAATTTTCAGTAGCTCTTTTACAAAAATAGACGCATTGATTAAAGCAGAAAGAATCGAAAACGAAGAAACCAAATAAAATACCAGTCTGGTAGGTCTGTCTCGTCAGCAAATCGACTGAGAAGCATGTCCTCAGACTCTTCTTCTTCCTTTACAGCTATTTGTTCAGCGTACTAGGTGGCTTCTTCTTCGGTGGCAATCTGGCTCGGCACTATCATCGTATGATTGGAAATCTTCACTTGCCGAACAGAAGCTAGCCTCTGAACACTCAGAGCAACCTTCACTACTGCTTTCAGACAAACTTTACCCAAAATGAACTTCTGAATCGACAGAGATTTCGCTAATACTAAGATAAAAACTCGACTGATATCAACAGCGATCAAAGGTAAGTAGTAAGGAAAGGCCGGTTCTCCAACAAGGACACAGGGACACAGTGACGTCACAATACCCTAGGGGTTGACGTCATCATGATGACATCATAATCTAAAAATATTATACTGACGTCATCGTGATGAGGTGTCATTGGAAGTATTACGTCATAATCTTAAAATGGGTAGAATGATGTCATAGAATTATTTTTAGTACCAGAGGTCATGTGATTTTTTCATTATAAATACGTTAAAACCTCAAAGGTATGCTATCTTGAGCAACTAGCAAAGGAAGTTGAATACACAGCTTGAAATCATGATTGGTAAATTTCAAAGAAGAAATCTACTGGTGGATGAAATTGAAATACAAGCACTGCTGCTAAGAAACAAAATTGCAGACATTATACAGGAGGGACCACGGTTTCCGGATTTTTGCTGTGGAATCGCTGTGGAATAAATTAACTTCGATCTAAAATTGCTGTGGAATACATTAACGGGGTGATGTCATAAGTTATTGCCTTGTATTTGTAAATAAATTGCTGTGGAATGCATTAACATGTTCTGGTCGTTACTGCTGTGGTTTCTA
>JAHPZR010000542.1:17500-34498 GCA_019787425.1 Platygyra sinensis | reverse complement strand
CGACCCTAAAAGCCGGAATGACGGAACGGCGGAATGGCGGATGGCGGAATCACGGAACGGCGGAAAATCACCCCAAATCCTAAAAGACGGAATCGCGGAACGGCGGAACGGCGGAACGGCGGAAAATACCGCCAAATCCTAAAAGATGGAATCGCGGAATCGCGGAATCACGGAACGGCGGAAAATACCCCCAAATTCTAAAAGACGGAATGACGGAAAATCCCCCGAAATCCTAAAAGACGGAATGACGGAAAATCCCCGAAAGGGTAAGTAAAATAATGCACGGGAGACTCCCTCCCAGTGTAAAATATAGAGGATATTACATGCCCGCGTGGATATGAATTTTATCTTCGAGTGTTCAACTCGCTATCTCACGAGTGAGCGTAGCAAACAAGTGAGATATCGAGTTGAACACGAGAAGATAAAATTCATATCCACAAGCGGGCATGCAATATTCTGTTTATCATATATCTTGTGGAAAAGGTGCGATTTATTATGCAACCATGACGACGTCGACCTCTTCACATGTGAAGATAACATGTTATTTTCACGTGTGAAAATAACACGAGATTATGGATACCTCCATAATATCATTTATCTAGAGGCCGGCTTTAGTTATACCCATCAGAGCAATCTCATCTTATCTTATCATGGCAGTTCTGAAGGCTGGAATTCTGAGATTATCCGTTTATCAATAATGTGGTTTAACGCCCACTTACGCTAATGATCTATCGATTTAGGTAATTGTTTTGACATCAAGTTATTTATAGCCACCCTCGTGGACAATCTGTTCCAGCTCCGTTGTCTCACAATTCCGGTTTTTTTTCCTGGAAAACAGAAGAAGGCGGCCAGCGTTTATATATTTTGGGCCGGCATCTGCAAAAATAAAGTTTTCGCGCGAAAGCTCACTTGGTATTTCACTGGTGTTTATATAATAAAATAATTTCATTTGTTGTTGTTAAGAGTACAGAGAGAGAGTTGCAATACCACCGAAGCCAACTCTCGACACAACCACGTTTAAAGTCAAATGGCTCAAGAACTCAGGGTCTACAGATGTTACGGGTGTCGGCAAAACATCCGTCCCAAACCCCAGAAAGACGAGGCGGAAGTAGTTCCCCCATCACCTTGGGACTTTGTTCTTGCTCGACTAGAACTCAGGCCAATCCCTAATCCTGATGGGGTGTTAAGGATGTCCATCAAGCCGGAGCCAGTCCATTATCATCCAAAGTTGTCTTGCATTCGCAACGCCCACGACAAAAAGTATCATCCGTCGATAGAAGTAATGGAAGCTGACAAGGAGGTGATGGATGATATCCATCTTAAGCACTTACGTAACGAATTTGGCTTATAAAGATCTACACGGTAGCCTGTTCATTACGTGCATCGTGGTCACAGGGCCAGGATTACTTTTAATGCACAAACTTAGCTCAGTTTGATTTAAAGTGGTCAAAAGTTAGTGGTCTCTTTAAGGTTAGCAGCTTTAGCACAGTTTTTCTCTGAAAGTCATTTATTGTTAATGTTTGACAACGAAACATGAACCTTTGTGAACATGGTTTATATTGACTGTTCCTAATGTTAGTTATTGTTGAGGCTGTTTCCAGTTAATTTTAACTCGACATTTCTTTGACTATAAAGTAAGCAGCTGTAGCGTATTTTCCCAAACATTTCCTCGTTGATTTTAGCGCCAGGCGACGAAACATGCCTTGACATGGTTGATATTAACAGTTCCCGTTAATGCTGGTTACAGTTGATATTAATTTTAGTTGATTTATGCTTTCAAATAATTACTGCAGGTTCGTGCAGATTATGCAGTCAAAATTCAGGTGACTGAAGCATGCAGATGTACACAAGTTTAAGAGTCAATAAGTATGCTATTTTGGTTGATTTTTATGACAATAAATGAGAAATAACTCCAGTCCTTTCGAGTTGCATTAACCCTAACATGATGTTATAATTAACAATTATTCCATGAGCGCGTGTTGGATATGAGATGATAGATAGCCAAAGAGGCGCGTAGCGTCGAGTTGGCTATAATCATCTCATGTCCAACAAGTGCGAGTGGAATAATTGTTTTATTAAAAACGCCCCCAAAATATAGAAAACTAGACTACAATAAAAACAAAAAGGCCCAAAAAATCACGCATACGCTCGCCATTTTTGTAGATCATGGTATAATGGCTCATATACCATGATGGCTAAGCCAGTGAAACCTCTCCAATTGCATTATCCAATGATCCAGTTTTTAATAAATACATAACAAGCAAAGTTTATTTCCGTGGAACTTGTATTCATGTGAGAAAAAAAAGGGGGATAGGTGATCTTAGTTTTTCAAACTATCGTTTAGCCTTTTTGGGGGGATTGGGGGGTGGGGGTGGGGGCGAGGAAGGAAGCAATTTTTCGCAGATCTGTGGCTCTTAGCATTTGGCCTTTAGAGCGGCTTTGTTTTGCAGTTCCCTCTCTTTTGGGATTTCCCGTCTTTTAGGATTTCGGGGGATTTTCCGTCACTCCGTCTTTTAGAATTTGGGGGTATTTTCCGCCGTTCCGTGATTCCGCGATTCCGCGATTCCGTCTTTTAGGATTTGGCGGTATTTTCCGCCGTTCCGCCGTTCCGCGATTCCGTCTTTTAGGATTTGGGGTGATTTTCCGCCGTTCCGTGATTCCGCCATTCCGCCGTTCCGTCATCCAGAAAATATGGACTCCTTATTTAAATAGTTGAACCTAGAATGCAACACAATGAAGTCTATTTAATCAGTGAGCAAAATGAGAAGAAATAAGTGAATTCATGCAGCGTTGTGTCTGGAACGATATAATGGCCCTCAGGGGCTGCACTATGAGCTAGAGTTAACCAGGTTATTTCTAATTAATCAACGACGATTAACCGGATTCCCAAAATATTGTGAGTGGCTGCTATTTTTGGCAGTTCATTGAACTTAAAACCAGGTTGACGGTAACCATTCCTTGCAATGTTTTCTACAAGAAATAGAAAACATGTTCTTCATGTTTCTATTGAGTTTTAGTATAATTTTTATCTACTAGTGTTCTATCACAAATTCCGTTCTCTGATTGGCTACGCTACTCACTATTCTGTGATAGTAGCATACATGTAGCTGTGTGCACCAGAGGCCACTTCTTGGCGTTTTTGAGGTGTCTATTAAGAGGATTTAGATAAAGTTTTGAACAACTTGTAGATGTATACTAAAACTAGATTATTCGCTCTTGATTTCTACGAGTGATAGTTGAGCTGAGCTGCGTCCTTGCCAACTATCACACAATAGAAATCTTGAGCTCATAATCTAAGTGTTTAATAGAAACACTCATGAAAGTATGGGAGACCTCGAAAAAGCTGTTCCTCGGTCTACCAAACTTCCACTCATGTTTTTATAACTCAATAGAAACACAGTACATGTTTTCTATTTCAATCTTAAATAATTATAACTACTTCTACAATTAGAATTATTATTATTTTGAAAACACCACTCTTTTTAGTTATAGGAACATGTTTCGATGTTTCAAACATCATCAGCCATTGTGAATATACAGTAAAGATTTACAAAATGGTTGGTATATATAACTGCTCATACACAATGAACTTTATAAATTCAAATAGTTGTCACTGTTAAACTTATTTAAACTAACTAATAATTAAAAATGAAAGACACAGACCAGAAATAACACAAGTAGACTAAAACTACCTCTAAACAGCAATAGATAAATTTAGAAGTGCAAGGAGAGACCATAGACTTTTGCATTCCAAAGACAGGGAACCAGCCAGGATTCCTGGTGGTGATGGTGAATGTTTTCAAGATAATGATAATGTTTTAATGTTTTAATGATAATGTTTTATTCAGCTCATATTGTTGTTTACATTTGATTTTAAATTCTTAATAAAGTTTCGGTAGCATTTTAAAGTTTTTTTTCTTTTAGTTAGTTAGTAGGTTGCGAGTTAAGAAGCTAAGTGAACCGATAGATTTTTGAGTTATTTTTTTGTAAAAAAAATACCTCTTAGTCGGCGCGTCAAGTATGTTGTGGACGGGTCAATGGATCAGTGAGTGAGTGAGTGAGTGAGTGAGTGAGAGATGTATGTATGTCACACCAATCAGATCGGGTCTACTATAGACAGCCAATCAAATTTCTTGTTTTAAAGGTAAATGGTATATGAGAAGATTCGGATCCCGATACAGTTCAGAACGGCCATATTTATTCTTCTATAAAACAGGAGGAAGTATTCATATATTGGGTTTACTTCGGCATTTTCGGTGGGTTAGGTTGAGGATTTTAGTTATGGACGAGATGGGCCTTGAGGTTTGAAACAGTGCGTGATCTAGTTGTATGCAAATGAACGATGTTATTTTTAGTTACAAAGGTAACTTGATATTTTTGTTTTTCACAAGGAGTAAATTCAATTAGACGTCATGCATCGTTGCTTCTAGTTCTTAGGAAGTGTTTTAGGGGAGACGAGACTATTTTGATTTGAAATAGTTCAAACGTTTACAATAAGTACAGGTAACGATTGTTTTGTTCTTGTTGCATGCAAATATAGAGAGATATTTTTATTTTTTACTTACAAACGGTAATTTGACACTTGCTTTTCACAAGGGAGTAAATTCAATTAGAGCTAACAAATCGACAGCACCTGTTCCCACGAGATGCTTACTATTTTTAGTTACAAACGGTAACTTGACACTTTTGTTTTTCGCATCAGAGAAAATCGTTCGCACGAGATGTTTGCTACTTTTAGTTATAAATGGTAACTTGACACTTCTATTTTTGATATGGGAATAAATTCAATTGGAGCTTACAAATTGTCGGCTATTGTTTCCAGGATATTAAACAAAAAAGAAGCTTTCATTTATAAACTGTTTTTTCATCTCTGCAGTAGCAGTTTACAGCTTTATTTGATGACATTCATTTCAGTTCGATATTTTTTGAAGACTGTATGGCGCCAAGTTAAAGTGCAAAATCAGACTTTCAATGTATCAGGAAGTTTTTTTTCTCTTTCTTTCTATTTTTGGAGAAGTAGTGTTGTTGTGTAAAAAGAGTAAACTTACGACTCGTATAAAATGCGAAAAGTTCTCTTAACAGCTTGAGTATTTTTGAGCACAAATTCCTCTTGGGGTTGACAGGGCTATGAGAGTGGTGGGTGATGGGGAGTTATGCATGTGCGCATGTCACACCAATCACAGTGTGGGTTGTATCAAAGAACGAATCAAGTTGCCTGTTAGAAAATAAGATAAGGAGACGTGTCAGGTTACTGTAGTTTGTTTAGTAAAACATTTTACATGTCATCGATTCAATTCTGCTATCTGTGAAACCTTTCAGTTCACAAAAAAATAACTCTTGCACGCCTTGCGTGCCTATGTTTTAGTTAGCTCCCCGTACAATTTAAGTTATGAGAAAAAGCAGGTAATTACAAGGTTCAAATTACAACAATAATTAATGGACTAAAAAAAAATTCAGCAATAATTAAATGACTTACCGTATTTACTTGTGTATAAGTCGACCTTTTAAGACCAAAAAATCAGCTCAAAAAATCGCCCTCGACTTATACATGAGTCATACACAAAGACCTGACAAAGCAGTCCAAGAAATTAGCATAACAATAGCTTGCAGTGCATTCAGCAAACTGAGTTTACAAAACCAGTTCTAATTGTGGTCGAGTTTCTTAGTTTTTGGCGCTTTCTTCGTCAACAAAAAAGTGTGAAATAACAAATGTTAAATACTTTCAATGTAAACCTACTGGAGATGATTTCTATTGTGTCTTTTGATCTGTGGAGCAGACATTTCTCTTAGAGCTTCGCTGCTGTTTACAGTGCTGAACTTTTGTTTTCATCGAATGATTACTGTAGCCTAGTGACCTGGCAAACTTCAGAAAGCCCGTGGAGTTATCTTAGTTTCCAGCACTCCTCAAATTCATTGTTTGGTTACCAAGTTTTCCAAGATGGCGGTGTTTCTGGTTATAAATTCGTGTCCTATATACACGAAATGGAGAAACCTCATAAAAATTCCAATACCATATATGGAACTACACGTCATTCGGAGTCATTAGACGTAACTTTACATCACTAAACGACACTAGACATTAATATACATCATTTGCCATTATTAGACATTGCTCACTATCAACAAACATCATAGTCCATAACTTTACATCATTCACCATCACTAGGTGTACTTCACCATCAGTAGACGTAATTCACCATCACAAGACGTAATTCACCATCACTAGACATCATTCACCATCACTAGACGTAACTCACCATCACTAGACATCATTCACCATCACTAGACGTAATTCACCATCACTAGACGTATTTCACCATCAGTAGACATCATTCACCATCACTAGACATCATTCACCATCAATACGCGTAATTCACCATCACTAGACGTAATTTACCATCACTAGACATAATTCACCATCACTAGACGTCATTCACCATCACTAGACATCATTCACCGTCACTACACATCATTCACCATCACTAGACATCATTCACCATCACTAGACATCATTCACCATCACTAGACGTAATTCACCATCACTAGACATAATTCACCATCACTACACATCATTTACCATGACTAGTCATCATTCACCGTCATTACACATCATTCACCATCACTAGTCATCATTCACCATCACTACACATCGTTCACCATCACTAGACATCATTCACCATCACTAGACGTAATTCACCATCACTAGACGTATTTCACCATCAGTAGACATCATTCACCATCACTAGACGTCATTCACCATCAATACGCGTAATTCACCATCACTAGACGTAATTTACCATCACTAGACATAATTCACCATCACTAGACGTCATTCACCGTCACTACGACATCATTCACCATCACTAGACATCATTCACCATCACTAGACATCATTCACCATCACTAGACGTAATTCACCATCACTAGACATAATTCACCATCACTACACATCATTTACCATGACTAGTCATCATTCACCGTCATTACACATCATTCACCATCACTAGTCATCATTCACCATCACTACACATCATTCACCATCACTAGACATCATTCACCATCACTAGACGTAATTCACCATCACTAGACGTATTTCACCATCAGTAGACATCATTCACCATCACTAGACGTCATTCACCATCAATACGCGTAATTCACCATCACTAGACGTAATTTACCATCACTAGACATAATTCACCATCACTAGACGTCATTCACCATCACTAGACATCATTCACCGTCACTACACATCATTCACCATCACTAGACATCATTCACCATCACTAGACGTAATTCACCATCACTAGACATCATTCACCATCACTAGACGTAATTCACCATCACTAGACATAATTCACCATCACTACACATCATTTACCATGACTAGTCATCATTCACCGTCATTACACATCATTCACCATCACTAGTCATCATTCACCATCACTACACATCATTCACCATCACTAGACATCATTCACCATCACTAGACGTAATTCACCATCACTAGACATAATTCACCATCACTAGACGTAATTTACCATCACTTGTCATCATTTACCATCACTACACATCATTTACCATGACTAGTCATCATTCACCGTCATTACACATCATTCGCCATCATTCACCATCACTACACGTAATTCAACATCACTAGACGTAATTCACCATCACTGGACATCATTCACCATCACTAGACATCATTTACCATCACTGGACATCATTCACCATCACTAGACGTAATTCACCATCACTAGACATCATTCACCATCACTAGACGTATTTCACCATCACTAGACATCATTCACCATCACTACATGTAATTCACCATCACTAGACGTAATTCACCATCACTAGACATCATTCACCATCACTACATGTAATTACACATCACTAGATGTAATTCAACATGACTAAACCTCATTTAACTTCACTAGACATCATTCATCATCACTACACCTAATTCACCATCACTAGACGTAATTCACCATCACTAGACATCATCCACCATCACTAGACGTATTTCACCATCACTAGACATCATTCACCATCACTAGACGTAATTCACCATCACTAAACGTAATTCACCATCACAAGACATCATTCACCATCACTAGACATAGTTCACCATCACTAGACATCATTCACCATCACTAGACGTAATTCACCACCATCAGGCGTAATTCACCATCAATAGTCATCATTCACCATCATTTAACGTCATTCACCATAACTAGACATCACTTACCATCACTAGACATCAGTCACCATCACTAGACATTATTCACTATCACTAGACATCATTTACCATCACTGGACATCATTCACGATCACTAGACGTAATTCACCATAACTAGACATCTTCCACCATCACTAGACGTAATTCACGATCACTAGACATCATTCACCATCACTAGACATACTGCACCATCACTAGACATCATTCACCATCCCTAGACGTAATTCACCATCACTAGACATCATTTACCATCACTAGACATCATTCACCATCCCTAGACGTAATTCACCATCACTAGACACCATTCACCATCACTAGACATCATTCACCATCACTAGACATCATTCACCATCACTAGACGTAATTCACCATCACTAGACGTAATTTACCATCAGTAGACATCATTCACCATCATTAGACACCATTCACCATCACTAGACGTAATTCACCATCACTAGACGTCATTTACCATCACTAGACATCATTCACCGTCACTACACATCATTCACCGTCACTACACATCATTCGCCATCACTAGACATCATTAAAACTTTTTCCCACATAAAAGTTGGCCAGAATTTCGGCAGATATCGTAAAAATTTTAAAAGTCCACATGGTTTTGGGGCCGGGGGATGCAATCTCAAAATTGGAAACGTTTGCTTGGATTTGCTCTATGATGACGTCTAGTGATTGCTAATTAAGTCTAGTGATGGTTAATTACGTCCAGTGATGGTGAATGATGTCTAGTGATGGTGAATGATGTCTAGTGATGGTAAATGATGTCTAGTGATGGTGAGTTACGTCCAGTGATGGTAAATTACGTCTAGTGATGGTGGATGATGTCTAGTGATGGCGAATGATGTGTTATGACGGTGAATAATGACTAGTGATGGTAAATGATGTGTAGTGATGGTGAATGATGTCTAGTGATGGTGAATTACGTCTAGTGATGGTGAATCATGTCGAGTGATGGTGAATTATCCGGGAGAATGCCACTAAAATGCTCGAACAATTTTCAATGCTTCTGGCTGACTGAAATGCTTGTAAAATGCCAGCATAATGTACAAAAGCCTATAGGCCTAGGGTTGAATTGGTACATGGATACAGATGTTCGTAACTTAAAAATTATGTTTTTTTAAGGCTAATTCTACCTGATTTTATGACATATGTAACAAATTAAGATCTATCAAATAGGCCTATATATGCTGTGTTAAACACACACACACTTAAGATATGATTCTTCAACTTAAATATATTCCGATAGTAATGACTATAAATCCTAGAAATGCTATGGTCTGTGACGTGCCTTATCTTCAAAACGAGTTCGGTGACCCCCGATTTTTTTACGTTTTCAAACTTATCTAATCTTATACTTATCCTTTTCTACCTGCAGTCAAAGTTTAAAAAAATCTTTACGTGGGAAATTTTGGGCGCGAACGTCCTAAAGCTGTTACAGCAATCCAGAGGGAATCAGGTCGCTTGCAGCGACAGAGTTCGTCAGACTCTTCATAGTGGCTTCGGGATCTATCAAAGCAAAACAATCTAATGGGACGAGAGAGAATGCGCAAATACTTGGCTCCACTAGTAGGATTTAATCCAATAACTAGTACACCGAACGTAAACGTAACCAGAACATGACCAGAATATCAGGCAGTTGAAAACTAAACAAAATAAGTTTTCCTATTTTTAACAGCGAAAGCTAATAACTAAGAAAGAAAGACAAATGAAACTGACTAGATTTATATTTTCACGACGTTTCGAAGTCATCGTAACTCCATTGTCAAGTGATAAATACTTACAAGTGTTAGAGTTTAAATAGATGGAAAGCATAATTTGCATACTGGGTGTTGTAAAAAATGTTATACAAATAACTTTGCCTTGATCGAGTCGCTTTGGACATTAAGAGAGGGTGACAATTCCCTAATATATAGCATTTAATAAACTAAACAGTCCTGTTTAGTCTTACATTTTCGTAAGACTGTAAAGTGCTGATTGATATTATCAGGCAAACAATCGTGTTGATTATTGAAATGTTTCTTGATGCTAGACGAATTAAATTTATGTTTGTATGTATGTATGTATACGTAATTGGCCACTCCCCATCGGGGCTTTTCAGGACCAATGCAAACAAACATTAAGAAATTAATATTCAAACAAACATAACTAGGTTAAGAATCCCAACTGGCGGGAGGCAGACCAGTTGGCTATTTACAAGCGTAGCCGAGAAGTTGAACACGGGGCTTCCGAGAACAACATCAGCTAGCGGTCAGAACGGGATTTGAACCCGCGACCTACGGATTTCAAATCCGGCGCTCTAACCACTCGGCCACGCTGCCTCCTCACAACGTTCGTGTAGGTGCCTCATCGTAAAACCGATATAGTTTTCATCACAAAAACTACATTTCAACTGATAAACTACACGTTGTTGGTTAACTATTGATGGCTTCTTTTCTGTGATCTTGATTTCGGCCTCTAACTTATTACTAAGAAACACAGGTTGGAAACTAATGTTTATTTTGCTTCCAAGGTCGTTAAGCTGACGTCTAACGGTATCGGCCGCTTTCTGATCTTTAAACGGTAATGCTACTCGCGCAATGTTAATTGTGGTCGAGTTCAGTGTTGTCCATGTTGGAGATGTCTTTTCCAAAACAAATCGATTAACGATCCGATTGATGTGATTTTTCGGATAATGAAGATTGGAAAAAACAATTTCAAGTCGAGTGCATTCTTCAGTAAAAAAACTCCCAAGAGGATGACAGTCGATGGGCGCGCTCAAGCATAGTTCGTACTAGACAATGTTTATAACGGGCATCAACGTGGCTGTCATAATGCAAGAGTAACCCAAGCACTCAGACTACAAAATCACATGGTGTTACTTCTGCAGTGTTAGAATCTTCTGAGATAGGGTACACTGAAAATTATTAGGGCTGCTGTGATTATTTCACCCAATGGGAAACAAATCTTTGAATGCAAGCAATTTCTGGTTGCAAAAGTATACATGTTGAATTAAAGTAAACCCACATCTACGTTTTTGAGATTCAGAGGGGTCTTCGGTCTTAGGTCTTAGATCTTTAGTTTTCCAGCTTTGTTTTCGAGACACTCTTATACAGTCTCTCTTTAATAATGACCTGCAACCTGCAAATTGCGGTCTGTGATCTGCAACCCATGACCTGCATTTTAGACCTGCCACATAATTAAGTAAGTAAACTATTAGTATTCCTCTGTAATTAGAGTAGCGTAATGAGACCTGCATTGTAAGTAAGGTTTGTAGAATTGTGCATTTAAACTAAAATTATATTAACAAAACCAAATCTGGTTACGGCCCAGTTTATGATCTTATATCATCTTACTCTCACTTGAATCACACCCACTCACTCACACACGCTTAACACGCTCACACTGATCAAAATATTGTATACCTGCAAACTTTTTCTGAGAGATAGGCGTGAGATTTTTATCCTTGGAGTGCTGGGATTTTTGAAGACGACATGATCATTTCTGAAGATTCCCAAAGAAGTATGAAGTCTTCTGAAGAAGTCCAAAGTCTTCCAAAGAAGTCTAAAGTCTTCCGCAGACATCCGAAGTATAAACGCGAGCTCGCTCCCATTGCTTTTCACTTTAGAAATCGGAGATCGCGAGGGAGGTATTTGTCATTATTGTCATTGCAATTTTACACATGGTGTTCGTTCCTTACATGGGTCTGAGTTTATATATTTTTGGAAATTGTGTCGAGCAAGACGGCAACAACTCACATTTTTCAATCAGGCGTGAGAAATTGGCCCGCAAGCGTGAGCTGGCGTGAGAACAAAGTTTTCAACCCACACTGGTGCGAGACTTGTGCCTAAGGCGTGAGAGTTGGCAAGTATAATATTGTGTATTTGAATTGTGGTAAAAACAACATCTGTTGTAATTATTTCACATACAGTGCACACACATTATTTTATTACCTTGTGACTTAATTGTTGAGAATAGAGCTACCTTCAATGGTAGTTTGCGAACATGTTTAACAATGCATCCGTCCAAAATGAGACTCTGAAAATGCAAAAAGATAAACAGGAATGATCCACAAGAAACTAGTTGCTTAGAAAATCTATATTCATTGCCTCAGTCAGCAAAGGAAATGCTGTTAGGATCTCTTTGGGTGAAATGGCCACTAACTTACATCAAGTATATCTTGTAATGCAACTGGTCGTAAGGCTTCGAAGAAATGCTTGGAAACCTGGCTCTGAAATAAAACAAATTTGACAAAGATTTGACAAAGATGTGTAGCCACTGCATGCATGCAGCTGTCGTTACTGTATTATATTTGATTGACAGCAATTACTTTACCTTTGGGTATTAATCTGAGTGAAAACAAGTTTCTAAACCATCCTTTTCATTCAGAATTATTCAGAAGACAAAAACAAAATTACACCTGTTTAATCAATGTAAAAGTATAAAATAATTGACTTAGGTATGTAAACTAGCCTTGGGAATGTGCAAGTAAACCGCTTGATCATTCTTTTAGATGCAAGACTGGATTTTTGAAAATGGTGTTAAAGAAAAATGCTTTCCTTTGGACAAAATGATCATCCACAGTGATTACACTCCAGGAGATGAATAATACCTTTGGATGACTAACATGATCAGGTGTCAGGTTGTGTCACCCCAACATCCGAGTTGTGTTGCCCCAACATCGAAGTTTTGTCGCCCAAACTTAACTTAATCGATTAACTCAAACGACTTACAACAAAATACACTATATACCGGTAATCATGTAGAAGATCGATTGACCTCGAATGATTTATGACATGAAAATTTGCTCATGAAGTAAACGTTTTTAAGAATCTTCGATCGATTAACTCGAACAACTTTTAACATATAAGTTTTAAGGCTTCATTTTTCGCATGCTTTATTTCAAACTATTGCAAAAAATCCTGAGGTAAGATGAACTGTCCGTGTTTGAACGATCATTCGAACATGGCAAATTGATAAACTTCACAGTACACAGTTTAAGTTACTTTACTTCGATGGGGCAACACAACTTCGGTGTTAGGGCAACACAACTTCGATGTTGGGGCGACAAAACTTCTATGCTGGGGCGACGTAACTTAGGTTGGGGCAACGTAACTTGTGGCGAAAAGGCGATGGGGTGCCACAACCTACATTCCATGATCACAGCAGCAATTACTAATAAAGTGGCATATCTTTGATACCCAAGACATCCTGAAGTAGGCCTGTGTACCAACAAATGAACAAATTAACACACAGGCTCACCCATCCGTTTACTACTCATGAGGAATAAAAAAACAAAAGAATTAACTTTTAACCCATTTTACTTCTATATATATTGAGCACATTAATTTTTGTGAGCAGACTTTTTTTTGTACTGCTCTCAATAGTTTATGTGCATAACAAGATAATCAGAAATAATTTACCAACCATTAATAAGTTTACATCCAGCTTTCTTACCAACATATGAATGTGTAAAAACAAGGAATTTCTGTTTTACCTGTGAAATCCCGGGATTGCCTAGAATCAACATAAGAACCATCTCTCTAAACATTCGCAGCAGCTGCTGACTAGTTTCACCATCAATTGTGATCCAAGGACGACAAATTACAGAGTATTGCTCATAATTCCTGGCCAAAATTAATGATTGTCATATAAGTAGGAGTGAAAGAACAAGTTAATAATACCATTTTCTCACTACAAAATTATATGGTCAAAATTTTCATTATATAAGCATTAATAATTGTTATAAACCAAATTAACTGTACTTGAACTTTGATGGGCTATATACTATAGGAAATAAAATGTACCTATTTGGAATGGTTTCATAAACAGATGAGTAATTTCCCCAGATGCATGCTTAAATGAAAACAAACAAAGAACTATAACAGAAGGACTTCTTAATGAGATATTCATTTCATACCTAACTTTATATTTCTTCCTTCCAATTTCTGAGGTTTTCACGTCATTACAAGATGAGTCATGAGCTGGCTCAGTGGAACAACTTCTTTGACCAGTTGTTTCTACTCCACTTGTACCTATGTTTCCACGACTCACATCCACTTCATGTGGTTGTGAAGAGGCAGTCTGATTGGCCACTTGTGCAATACTAGAACTGATCTGGTTTGTCTGTGCGGTTGAAGAATTCTCATTGTAGATTTCTGCTGTTTCTGTTGCAGTTTGCTCTCCCTCACTTTGTTCCTGTAGTTTTGATGAAATACTCATGACCGCTGGCAAAGAATCACCAGCCAGTGAAACATTCCTGTCAGTGTCAAGTGCTTTTTTTGGATGACAATCATCCTTGGGCTGAAATATAACATAAAGGCTAGTTTAATTTCATGTGTCGAGTACCTCTAAAAGGATAACAAGAATACTACCTGGGACAGTTCCTGAGGGGTGAGGCTACCCCTTTACATGGCCTTTATAAGAACATGCCACTGGACAAGGTGTTTTTTGTCTGGTTGCCCTGAACTGCCAGGTCTGTCCTAAACTAGGATGGAACTATGTACCTTTGCACAATTGCAACATATTGTAAAATATGATTAATACAAGACCTGGAAATCCAACATTGGGGATGATCACTGATAATTAGCAGATCAATGGTCAATATCAAATAATCTTCAGAACAAAACAAAGTTACTGGGATCATGAGTATTTTGTGCACCCCTCGACCGATACATATCGGTTGACATATTGACCGACTCTCGACCGATGTGTCAGTCGACATATCGGTCAAGTGTCGACCGATATATCAGTCGAGTGTTGACCGATATGTCGGTCGACATATCAGTCGAGTGTCGACCGATATGTTGACCGAGATGTGTTGGACGACATATCGACTGACATATCGGTCCAGCATCGGTCGACATGTCGACACTTGGCCAATATGTCGACTGTTACATCGGTCGAGGGGTGCACAAAATACACATGATCCAGTTACTGTATGGTTGTCAATAACCTTTAATTCTACAGTTCTTTGTAAGGGCTCTTGGGGGTGATGTCCTACAGATATATAGACTAGACTGTTTATTCAAGGTTTCCTTTCTGCAATACAATGCCAGGGTTTCAAATCCCTAATGACCCCCTCAAGGGAAGGATGAGCTAAATTTAAAAAGGCGGACAAATTATATCATTGATTGTAAAAACATCACACTACTGCTTTTGAAGAACTTTGTGACTTGGAATCAAATGACTGTCATGAAATAATACTATATTGAACCAAAAGATACATTTTATTACCAACAGTGTACATGTACCTTGAGTAATGTCACACACCAGGGTTTCACAAAGCTGGCAGTTACAAGACAACAGGTAAATGAACCAACTTTGTAAAGCTAAAATGATAACAAAGACAGTAATAAGATATCAAAAAAACTTCAGTAAAAAATTGTGCCCACTTTGCAAGTCACAGTGTGAAAACTCTTGTATACTTCCTTAAAGTGCTTATGAAGTAAAAGATAATTGCCACTTATTTGAAAGGCTTTTCAAAGTAAAGAAAGCATTTTCTTTTTGGAATATCTTTTTTTTTGTATAGAGATATTTATGTTTTTGTATTATGCATATGAGGAAAGTGATGACATCATGGATGGTTCCATTGAAACAATACAACACTCAAATATAAAACAGTGTTCTTCAAACTTGGCACCAGAAATGTATGTCACAAAAGAAAGAAAATGACACTTGTCCGGCCATTGCCATGATAACAGTTAAGCCGCTGGTCCTGTTTTAATTAAGACTAAAATGCCCAGATTTTATCTGAAACAAAGATCATCCACTCCCAACAACCTTATAGGAGAGTTAAGACAGAATGGGAACCATGTGTATTTGAAGTAAGATCATCTGTCCCACTTTAAAGGGTTGCAAATGGGGCTATTTGGTTTTCCACAGAAAGAGACAGGAGCCAAGAGTGTTACCATGGCAACATCTTAGACGTCATTCTGTTCCTTTTGTGATGTACATTTCTGGTGCCAAGTTTGAAGAACGCCGCTGCAATATTTCTGCAGATATTCTTGATTCAGTAATTAATTTATTGTTAAGTGGAACTATTAATGACATCATCACTTTCGTCCATTTGCATTTCTAAAAAAAAAAGAGATGGGTGCTATTAAAAACATTTTGAAATATTAAGAGCCGGTATTATTGCAAAATACCACATACAGGTCATGCTATTATTTGTTTATAATGGAAGCTGAGAAACTGTGGGTAATGCACAAGAGACAAGCACAGTCTGCATTTGTAACAATTATCTTTTAATGTTAATGGAAAAAGAAATGATTGACAGTGTTTTGTGAAACCAGCAGAAACCATTGAAGGCAAACAACATGAAACCAAGAGTTCAGTGAAGGAATATTCAATTTCGAAGGAACGGGAACACGAGCTCCGAAGGCGTTGGGGTAGGACGACTTGGAGCAAAGGATATGGCAAACAACGGCAGCATATGAATGGGAACTGGAGATTGAAAGCTGACCAGACAGCAAAACGGAAATGGACGAGACTTCGGACGAAGGTAACAGAGCAAGCGGTGAGTTCAAAGATAATGGAGATTGTTCGGGAGAGTTATGAGAGATGACTAGTCAATCAGACGTAGGTGCTGTGGGATGGTTTGAAGAAGGCGGTGGTCGAGTAGGACAAGATGCAATAGTATGATCAGAGAGTTTGCAGTAAGCGCAGATGTGTTCCACTCCCGGCTGGTGACTGGTGTTGTGACAAGTGCCATTGCGATTCTATTCGCGGCAATATAACCGTAAGCGGTTGCTGGGACCTGGGAC
>JAHPZR010000542.1:7500-12500 GCA_019787425.1 Platygyra sinensis | reverse complement strand
GTGCGGTGCACGAAACACTTGCATCTATTTTATTGTTGTCCTCTTTTACTCGACCGGTCAAAGCAGTTAATTAGACAGTCTTTTACTTGACCGGTCAAAGCAGTTAATTAGACACAGTCTTTTACTTGATTGGTTTACGTAGTCTGTACGTTAAGTTGATCGAGGACTCAAAAGACAACACAGGTCTTTTCTATTCATATAACACTGAGGAAAATAAAAATAAATGACATTTCTGCTTGGATGCGTCTTATGCCTGAGCGAGCATTGTTTTCCATTGTCTGTGTGAGACTGAATTATTCAAAATTGAATCCCTTTTACATGTAATGTTTGCGGGAGTTTCCAAATCAGTCAACCATTCTGCTGAACAGTCTCCAACACACAAATTTGCAGAGGTTGAGGAGTGCTTTCAGAAAACGATAGTCAGAACAAGGAATAATCACACTGTGTTTCTCCTGTTTATCTGAGGTGGCCGCTTAGGTGTTTGGGTGTTTTGTGTTCCCCAGATACAAATATTTGCTTAGCAACGTAGACTCATCATTGACGTGTGTGCGTGTTTCGTAGTGGTGTTGGTGAGCAATCGAGCATCCTCCACACTTACCCTTATGTTTGTAGGTGTCTTTTTTAGAACGATGAATCTTCACACACCTTTTTCGCCTGTTTATTTGTGTTATAGTCTCATCATTAGGGTGTGTTGTTCTTTACACTCATGCGAATGTTTGTGGCCGCCTTTTCTAGAACGAGAAATATTCACACACTTCATTTGCCTGTTTATTTGGATGTATTTTGTGTTGGCTTCATTTGCCTGTTTATCTGTGTATTTGTGTTGACCGCTGAAAGTGCAACTAACCCCTCAATTTTTTTTTCGATAAATCGAATCTACTTGTTATTCGAAGCATTTGGGCGCAAAAAATTTTGAATTTGCTTGAATCCTTGATTTTCTATGCCCTCTCAAAGTTGCGCTTGAAGTGTTGCACGACCGAGTTTTAGGGAGTCTGGGGCGGCGGTTGCTGATGACGTCTAGTTAGTAACAGAAACAAAACGCACCTTATGTTTAGTGCCAACAGTAACAAACTCTTATGGGGCATCAATAACTATCCACCAATTCAGCACCGCTGTGATTTGGCCTACGAATACTACCTTATAGAAAAAAGCAGTCCCGAAAGCAAGTAGACAACATTCAGAAACCTAACAGCAATCTCAAATGAATAAAAAAATGTTAAAACCTAATCGATCAAGATTTATCCTCCCTTGTAAGTTTTCCTGTCTTGTTTCAAATCAAAAAGGAAAAATTAGTACAGTGGGTATGGGGCACTTTCACTCACGTGGCCAGCAGCTTGCAATCTGCAACGAAAGGGAATGTTCAGTTACGAAAAATTTCAAATCGCTCAAAATCAGCTCGGTACACTGTAATGGCCGCTGGATCATTGTTTTGGAACATCAATATGGCCACCTTAACGTCATGTGGGAACGCTCCACACACTTCAAGTGATATATCATTTACTAAGACACAAACTTATTGTCATTAGAGTGCCCCCACCGCCCACAAACACACACACACGCAAACACCAATCCCTTCGTAGAAAAAATAGTTCCGCAATGCAGACATGTGTGGCTTACGAGTTACCCTGGTCTCAGAGGTTTTTCTTGCCTCTTTGTGGCTCTGGTTCTCTCATCTCATGCAGAGAAAAATCAAGAAAAACCTCTGGGACCGGGGTACTTACGAATCCTGTAGATTGTCCTGTATGTAGATTCGGTTACAAAAAATTGATTCACGTACACAATTTAACAATTATCCTGTGAAATCGCGCGGAATATCGTCTGATACTTAGCCGATGAGGCCGTAGGCCGAGTCGGCTAAAATCAGATGATATTCCATGAGATTGAGCAAGATAATTGTTTTATTATTCAACAAATTGATAACAAAATTGATTTCTAAGCTCGTAACATTTTTAAACCTTTCTGTCAACATTTTTTCACTTCACTTTTTCTTCCCACATACGAAGCTACGTATATCGCCGGATATCTGTTACCTACGGATGACAGATATCGAGAGCATCATGACCATATTTGGATAGTGTTACAATTTGTTGAATAATAATAGTAGATGTTTGAATTTTAAAGAAAATTGTTGAGGAAGCCTGACAAATTGCAGGGGAGTGACTTGTGATGGACTAGCATCCCATTCAGGGGGAGTAGAAATACTTCTAGCCGCTTCATGCTACAGAAACGGGGTAAGCTCAGGCTGCTATGAGCCAGTCGACTCCAAGGCTTCACTTTTTAGATAGTAGGAGGGCAGGACAGATCTCTACTGTCAGAACCTATATCCTCGTTGGAGCAAATTTCATGATTTAGAATACTTCAAGTCAGAACAGGACCCAGATGGTCAAAAAATGGAAAGAACGCTAGTTGTTCAAATGATAATCACTATATCTAATGGATAGGTGTTGACAAAACAAACCAGGTTATCTAGTGGATGGGCGCGCGGCGGTATCCTTTCTTGCGATCACTAACCACTACTCTACTAGCAACTTTCATATTTTTCTCCCTTAGAAAGTAACTTTATATCTTCTGATGAGTATTGCTTGCCTTTTTATATGGGTGTCCCCGACTTTGCCGGGTTTCTAAATGTCTAACATGAGGTGAAGTAGCCTGCAGAGCAGGCGCCGGGAGATTTCTTCGAGAGAGCGCTCGCATCGCAAAAAGTTCAGTCGCCATCTTGAATTTTTCATGCAGTGGAAGACTGGAAAGAGAAAGAAAGTTCTACCAAGGGAGTGAGTGGCAGGCAAGAGAAAGGATAGGGGAGGGGCGGTCTAAATGGTGGTTGCAAGATTGTAAGGCTAACTCGATCGCCCCAACAAGATGCCTGCACTGTAGGCTAGAAGTGAAGGAGTGAAGGGGTGATACAACTTAGATGAAAGAGGCTGTTAGCCACTGAACTTGGAAAATAAATTATGAAAGGGTGTTATGAGGCATTGCTCGTTACGAAGTACATGTGATGCGACTTGGTGCAGTCTAGCTTTTGAACAAGCGCATAAAACCTTTATCCATTCAGGGTTGTGTTGTCATTTGCAAAATAAAAAAAAAGTTGAAGGTTAACAAACTGTTTGTTACTGAGGCCTGCTTACACGTTTTTATTACATGTATTTGTACATGTTTTCTCTGTGCTGCAGTCTAAAACGGCAAGATAATTTTTTTGACAAAACTGAGGTTTAACACTTTCAAATACTTGTAAGTAATGCGCAAGTTGATACATGCTGGATCGTCACTCGAGGGGTTAAGAGTTCAAATCCCATTTGTGCATGCTTTTCATGTTTTGTTTTCTTCTTGAATGCTTTCTCTTTTTCTGCAAAAAAAAAACTTTTACAGAAAGGTAGTGTGTGTTTCTGTTGCTTGGATTAAAAGAAAATCCTCTAGTGTTTTAAAAACATTCTATTATATGGATTGTTTTTAACCCATGCGCGAAATAACGCGGCATGAAATAATTGAGATATTACTTATCCAAAAAAATGCTATACGTCAGCGTTTAAAAGGCACTACAGTACTGAAAATAAATGTTTAACTTCAATATTTTAAATAAACCTTTCCTCCTTACTCAGCAGGAAAAAATATGATTTCAGAATTGTAAACTCTTCCAGAAAACTTGCATCAGTGCGGATAAAGTGAAACGTGATGACCAATTAAAATACATCAAGAACGTACGCAAACTTCAAAACAGGAGAAAGAACAAACAGTATTGTCATTGTTTCCTCTTGAAATAAACACCTTGTTATCTTTAAGGAGTTTCGCAGCGCTAAGTACTTCACCGGAAATTAATTGTTGTTTTAATTAAAGGTAAGCTGTTATCAATTTTTTTGGAGCAGTTCCATTGAGTTGCCTGTTTGCACAAGTTCATCTGATACCAAACCCTTGACCTATCGTGTGTGGGACATGCTTATCGACCTAAACTTGTATGCACAAACCATCTGTTCTTATATACTGCGAGCAGTCCCGCTAGAAATTACTGAGTTCTTTTCCTGGCGCGCTAGAAATTACTGGAACATGCGATCTATCCCCACTTCCTCTTTGTTTCTTTCCCTAGCTTGCATAATATATTTTGAGTTCTGCACGAGAAGGATTTCAGGAAAAAAAACCGACTACTCGTAGTCTAATGTTCTTATTATGAGTCAGCGCAAATTTATGCGGTTCTGGATTAAGTGAAAACCAAAACATTACAACCCGTGTCAAAGATTCAACCAGTGTAAGAGCGTAAACGCTCTTGCACAATTTGCACTTACAACACAAGCTGGGTCTGTGTCTGTTGGTTTGTGTTGGATAGCTCTGCTCATCGTGTATGCAGCATTTGAAGTGTTCATGGAAATATCGAGTGTATTTATAACTCCAAAGAGAAAAACTAGAAGTAGTAACACATCCAGCAGCTCTGTTGAAACTTCGCCCGGAGAAAAAAGGTGGAAACAGTCTAACTCTCCGGCAAGGGTATCTCGCGAGTCGAACGGCGGCGACGAAATAATGGAGGCGCTGAACCTTACAGAAGGCGTTAACGAGAAGTTGGATCTTATCCTTTTAAAACTAATCAGCCTAGATTCGAAGATGGAAGAGTTAAATCTAACAGTTAAGGGAATACAAGATAAGGTCTCCCTTATGGAGACAGAAATTGCTTCTGTTCAAGACAGACAGAGAACTCTTGACGGAAAATTTTCACACATGGAAAAGAATGCTGAATTTGTGGACGAGCAAATTATAGAGCTTAAGACGGCTCTTCAAACCAATACGGATAAGAGAATGGATGAGGTTAGTGAATGCCGTAAACAACTCCTCTACCTCGAGGTGTACAGCCGACGGGAGAACCTAAAGTTTGAGGGTATACCTGAATTGGTAGAATCGACCGATCAACAAAATGCAATCTCACATGAAGACACAAAGAAAGTGTTGGTAAACTTCATGGAAAATGTCCTCGGAATCGAAGATGCGAAAGATATTGAATTCCAGAGGGTGCACAGGAT
>JAHPZR010000542.1:0-2500 GCA_019787425.1 Platygyra sinensis | reverse complement strand
TGTTGAAGTAGAAGCTAGGTAATTTCGTGTAATAAGAGGAATGAATATGTTCATCAGGAAATGACGAACATAGTTAATTTTAAAAACAGCGATTTTCCGTTTTTTAGGCTCATGACAAAATAAAAGAAACCACAATCGCAAGCTTACAGACAGTTCACGATCCCACCATAGCGACCCGCAGTCACGAGAAATTAATTAAACTCACGCGAGAAACTCATGTCTGTCATTAAACTCGGACATTTGAGTTAGCACTCTTTTGACAAGGAACCATAATGGAAAAGTGTAAAAGTCAGCTAATGCGTGTTTACCCGTGGTGAACTGTGTCTTTACCTTTTTTAACCATAGGTAAGGGTTTTTACCTTAGCTAAACAGCGTACAGTGTGAAGTGAAACTTGAAGGTTACGCGTGACAAAGCGTAACTTATCGTAATCAAAAATTGATCACGTTTCTAACGGAAAAAAGAAAGAGTTTTTTTCCTGTCCACCGTATGCATTTTGAACCAGTCTGAATTGTTGTACTCGTTCTGCAGTTCTGTCATCTGTAGTGTTTAGTCTGAATTTTGTGACTCGGTCTGCAAGTCTGCATTTTGTAATGACCATATGACTCGGCCGTATACCGGTTTTTATTACGAGGTGTCCCTGTAAGAGCAAATTTATCGCTGGAATGGACCAAACTCACCGCTAAGAGTTTTTCGATTAAAAGCTGGACATTAGAGAGCACAATCCGCCACTCAAAATCTTCCTTTTTATAATAAAGATGAAATTAAAGACAGTCGCTGATCCTTCAAATTTGTAAAGGAACCGCCGAGCAAAGGAAATGTGTTTCACTACCACAACAACTTACGCAAACGTGAAAACAGCAGATGAAAGATAAGTAGTATCTGTGATAACCAAGCCTTACACTCCACACGAAAAAAGGTAAGCTCATTCGCATAAGAATTCGGTCCATTCTACCCTCTCCCTGGACTGGTTACCTTTCGTTGCAACAACCCGCCATTTGTGGAGGTTTCGTGACAACCTCCCTTGCCCACATACACACCCCCAGTCACAGCATTTATTTGTGTATGCACTAGTGCCTCAAGGTTTGGCAATCAATGACCACCAAACTCACGAGTCCAAACCCTGATGGAGTTATCGGTGTGCAACTCCAAGGACAAATTTGAAGAACTTGAAACACCGGCAAAGAAAAAAGTTGGAAGAACCCCCCCAGGAAAAAAGCAAGCAAAAAAAAATTCTCGGACTGAGCCAAAGCAATTGCACCAGGTGTGCGGCAACGACTGTTACCATGCAAAGAAACTAATGGTTACCAAAGACAGCCGACTCTTAAAACGACGATTGATATGGGTAGTTGTCAATGGTAGTGCACCAACAAATAGTGTGGTCTTGTAAAATAAACGAAAATGGAGGATTCAGCACTAGATCTAGCTTAGTACTACAAAACTGACCAGCGGCTAAAGAAGCCGTCTTCATATAGAACTTCAGTAGTAGCTCTTATTAGATATTCGTTAAAAGAAGTAGGAACTTTAAACTTAGACTGGGACTCATTTTAGCTTGTAATGCAAAACCATATTATACCCTAATTGAAACACCACAAATAAAGCACAACAATCAATAAGCAAGTAGTAGGACACAATTCTTTTTTTCTACATCCACAAGCAGTTAATTAGCAAAGAAATACTCAGGTTGGGTGGACATCTTAAGTTGCCGCAAATGCTATGCCAAACTAGGATCATCGCTAAATATAATTATGTAAAATCATAACTCGGAAATAACTCGACAAATATACAATTGATGGAAAAACAACAAAAAGATGAACTGAACAGTGAATTGAAAGAAGAAAACATCATGCTGCAAAGGAAACTGCCAAGGTGTATAGCACTTTGTTAAGGAATGATATATCGACATAACATCGCACGATAGGCCAGGACACCGGACGCCAACAAAATTAAGCCATCCTTTGGCCTCCCTCCCAAAATAACATAAGCCAGTTCTCGATTTTATACCTACAAATCTTGGCAATGCTTAAAATAACTTCAATAATGGACACCTAAAATCACCCCTACCCTCACTCCCTAGCCCAGGAGTATACAATATAGTACAGGAAAAATCCGTACAAATCGTGACAGTTCTCAAGGGCTCAGTTCAAACATTTTCATGAAAGCTCTTGCCAAACAGATCAAACATAAGAGCAACCTTCTGATGGTGAAAATTGAAAACTAAAAATATTGTTTAACCTAAAACGTATGCGAAGTAGGGATTTTGCCAGTTGACCACAATCCGCACAGAGAGGGGGCTCATTTGCTCCACTGTATAATACATTCAATTTCTTTAGCTGCCTCTTCGTGATTGGGGTGTACCGAATTTTAATAACATAAACATTGTTGTAATTGCTGCACGATGTTTCTCTTGTTATGAAATAAAAACTGTTCGAGCATGGGGCGTAATGAATAAACCATTTGGGTTCCTAGTTACGGCCCCCATGTTACCTATTGATGTTATAT
>JAHPZR010000538.1:10000-12849 GCA_019787425.1 Platygyra sinensis | reverse complement strand
TTTTTAAATAAACTTTTCCATAGTTTTCAGGTTTTCTAGTTTGATTTGGTGTCATACCTATTGATCTATTTTTACTATTATTGTAAGAAGAGAAAATTGATTAGCAACAATGTTTACAACTGTAGTAATTTTATAGATCATTTTCATGTTTTTCATGTTTCATGTCTACACTATTTTCCGGCTGCCATTTTGGTGTACTACGGATCGGTAAATTTCTGCGAAACATTTTGACCAATATCTGAAGTTTGGGAAGACACAGAAGCCTAAAACTTGGAGAAGTTTCTTAATTGTCTTCCATAATCTCAAGCCGTTTAACGCCTGGGTCAGGGATGTAAAGTAGAAATATGGTTGGACAGCTATATCTCTTGTTATATTTGTTTTACTAAGCTGAACTTTTCCCTGATTATAAAACTCGACGTCCTGCCTTGCCTTAACATATTATCTTGATCATGTGACATGTCACGTGATCGTTTTGTGAAATTTCAGTACATCGGCGAATTGGTGGTGAATTTTCGGTCTGTCCATCAATAAATGAGCATTTTCGATGCAAATTGAAATTATCTACCTTGCTACGTTTGGAATGATCTTCCTTGATTTCGTTTTTAGAAGATATAAATGATCCAAGGTCAAATTTTGGTGACAAAGACGATCTTTCACCCTATAATATTTTCTGTGAAAAGAGGGACGGTCATTCCAAACGTGTGAGGATGAATATAACTGACCTGCATCTAAAATGCGTTTTTGCGGGATGATATTGATTAAAATTGCCACCAATTCCTCAAAAAATGGCTATTTTCTGCTAAACATCACGTGACATGTCACGTGACCTGTCAGAAGTACCAATTCTACTTTAAAATGTTCAGGATGTTACAACTTAACTGTGTGCTAAATCTGGTTCCATTGCCATTTATACCTTCAAAAATATTACTAATAGAATATTTTTTCCGGTAAAAGCCTTTGACCCAGGCCTTAAACTACTTGAGATATCACAATTTCTTAACGTTTTCCATTGGATGGTTTTCTATTTGTGACCCTCCACGGGAAAACGTACACTAACGATCTTCCGTTAAACGGGCTAAAACGTTAGCTATCCGTTAGTCATCCGTTAGAATCATTTGATAAAACCGTTAGTAGCGTTAGTCAATCCGTTAGCAGGTGACCCTTGCCCGTTAGAGCGTTAGTCATATCCGTTAGTAGCGTTAGTCAATCCGTTAGCAGGTGACCCTTGCCCGTTAGAGCGTTAGTCATATCCATTAGTAGCGTTTGTCAATCCGTTAGCACCCAATTATCGATGGCGGTCTGGTGTTGGTTTTTTTGCTCGTTTACGACTCCGTCTCTTGCTTGTTTCGTTACAGAGAAACGCCGCTGTCGCGAAGAACACAAACAGAAATGGAAAATGAATGGTCAGAATATGTAAACGTTAAACGGTGAGAGATATTACGAGACCGCAAAAAAGTCTAAAAACGAACCGATTCGATTCATTCTAATTCAATTTCCGCAGTTCATAATATATGATTTCATTCACATTATCCACAACTTACGATCCATTAGAAGTGGTGATCAGTCACTAGAACTTCAGGACAAACCGTCAGAACGTTTAATAACGCAAACTGTTGGAGCGTTAGAACAAACCGTTGGAGCGTTAGAACAAACCGTTAGAGCGTTGAGACAAACCGTTAGAGCGTTAGAACAAACCGTTAGAGCGTTAAAACAAACCGTTAGAAGGTCAGGGCCGAGCGTTAGAACGTTTGTACAAAGCGTTAGGATGACTTCAAAGCCGTTAGCAATCCGTTAACAACCCGTTAGTTTTCTAACGTTTAACGGATGATCGTTAGTGTACGTTTTCCCATGGAGGGTCACATTTATTTTCTATTGCGCAACAGTCATCTCTTATGCCAGGTTTTTGCAAATAGGGTTTCAAGGACAGTGTAAACACGAGCATGTCACTGATTCAAGTCAGTGTTGATCACAAACTTTAATAGCATTTAATCTACATCTAGAGTGATACGAAAACCAACATAAGCCAATGTACAAGAAGTCTTGCTTTGTAATTTTAAGTGTGGTCACTCAAAAAAACAATAACAAACGATGATCATGTCTTAATCTCACCACCTAAAATGCAAATCGGAAACACGAGCTTGTAATACCCAACACTCACATCATTGTATTGGAACATTGGCTTTGTGTGTTACCACAATGCAAAGCACTGGTACTTGCAGTGCACTCATGAGAAAAAACTCGATTGAAATGAGACACGCAAGAAGGTGGTAACTTACATTTGAGCGGTACTGTATCCATGTTGCTTAAGTGTGAATAATTAATTATTATTATATCCACCACTTACACCGACACTGAGGTGAATAATTGTTTTAGTACATACCACACAAGCTGAATTTCTATTTTAAACAATAGAGTGTTTCTGTTGAAGAACTATGGGCTGATAGTTACCCCATGGAAAGTTGATGTTCTTAAAACAAATATTTGCCTGAGAAGTGAACCTTCGAGAGCAAATTTGCTACTTTTAAGAACATCAAATTTCCAAGGGGCAACTATCGGTTCTGTCCTCGTGTACTGGTTCACAAGAGCCAATACAAAGGACCAAACAATACATAACAGCTAACCAATGACTGCTAAACAAAGAAAGAACAATGGTTATTCCTTTGTGAACCGGTACACCAGGACAGAACCCAAAATAATTATCAGACCAATAGTTTTGAGACATAAATGCTCTATTGTCTTCATTGTTAACCACTAAATTTTTCCTGTAGCGGCATGCCTCAACACTGAAAATGACAAGAATTTATTTATCAAAGTTTCCAACCGCTGTGGAGCACTTAGGTGTTTCTTAT
>JAHPZR010000538.1:2500-5000 GCA_019787425.1 Platygyra sinensis | reverse complement strand
TTGATATCAAAATCTGATTCCGGGCCCGGTAAGTTACTGGGTCTTTTGAGAAACGGGCCCCAGGTACCAGTTTTATTATTGTCACGGTTCTTCATTATTTCATGACGTAGCATATGGACATTTGTGTATGTTCACAATTCTTGGGGACTAAAGAAGACTAAAACATGTGACCATTTAATTAGTTCAAGTACCAAAACTCATGCAGATCAAAGTAAACTACAACGAAACGAAGATTTTCCTTCACATTGTTTTGGCATAACTTCCTGTTACAAGCCTAGGCGTATGCAACATGAAAATAAGTCCATGTGAAACAAACACTAAGCGATTCCTATTCGAAACAAGAGTGGCTTGTTTACAGGCTCACGATTTCTGCATTAATTCAAATTGCGTTGTTTAGCAATAGATCTTACAGTTAATCATTTCACAAAGTACCATTTCGCAAAGTACCATTTTGCCAAGTACCATTTTGTTTTGTTTCGCAAAGTACCATGAGCCCCTTTGATGAGCCACTTCCGATGAGCGGGCACTATGGCCTGATAGTTGCCCTAAGGCAGTCTATTGACAGGTGGTGCCCACGCAAGATTGTAACACGTGATCAGTTTTGACCAATGATGACAAAGGAAAATTTAGTGGTGAACTCATAAGAGGTCATAGTTGATAAAGCTGAAGGCCGAATCAACTATAACCTCATAGAAATCAAGAGCGAATAATCTAATTGTTTTAGTAGAATTCCCACTGAAATTTTCTTCAAAAAGCAATTTCAATTATTTCTGGTCTGAGAATTATACTTTAGAAAATACTCAGAATTTGGGCGGACTAAATTGTCAATTGACATTTTAAACTAACTTTCAATTTTTGAGCATTTTTAATTCAAGAAACAGTAAAAGCCCTTCCTTTTAGGAATTTTGTATATTCATTTGCTCCTAAATGTTATTTCAAAACTTTGGAGAAACGAGGAAATGTTGGACTTTTGACGACCACACCAAGCCACTGCACACTAATTAAACAATAGAGTGTTTCTGTCAAGGAACTATCGGCTGATAGTTGCCCTGCGGAAATCTGATGTTCTTAAAACAAATATTTGCCCAAGAAGTGAAGCTTCGAGGGCAAATAGGCTAGTTTTAAGAACATCAAATATCCAAGGGGCAACTATCAGACAGATAGTTCCGAGACATAAACACTCTATTGCCTTTATTGTTCACCACTAAATTTTCCTGTAGCGGCATGCCTCAAAACTGAAAACAACAAGAATTTATTTATCAAAATTTCCAACTGCTATGGAGCGCTTAGGTGTTTTGTACTTTCCGCTGTATCCTCTTCAGATGATACAGTATTACATCTATACATGTATAAACATATATGTCAACTGTTGACTTCAAAAGAAAAAACCTTCTAAAGGGGAAATCTCGCATCTTGAAACCTCTGCACCCGCTTGACGTTTTACTATACCGAAGTTTACCGCAGTTTTCAGCCTAAAAAAATAATTCTCTTGCTCTCTTCTAACTAAAATCGAGATGGGACGATAAATTCTTTTCATCTTATCTAAAAAAACTGTAGGAGAAAGCTGCCTTTCATGAGCCACTTTCGCTGAGCAGGAACTATTGTCTGATAGTTCCCTAGGGCATTCTATCGACAGATAGTGCCTGCCCAAGATTGTACCACCTGATCAGTTTTGACCAATGAATGACAAAGGAAAATTTAGTGATGAACTATAACAGCTGAAAGTGTGCAATGGCTCAGCCAATCAGATTACAGCATTTGCATTAGTATAACAGTAGAATTCTACTACTTACCATTTAACTTTCATACTACAAGCTTTTAAAAACAAATTTTCTTTATCCTTTCTTCGGTCGTCGTTCATTGAGAAGGGATTTGCTGTTTGATCTTCACATTGCTAAGTAGTTTAGTAAGTAGGGGTACATGGCCCCTATTTTCCTAGTGAGAAGTTATTTTCCAGTGCAGTATTTACACTTATACAAATGTTCCATAAGAGTGAGATAGTCCTAGTTTAAAAAAAATTGGGACAGAGCTTTTCTCAGTAATGAACCGTGCAAATGACATTTCAAAAAATCAGGATGTAGAAGTCCCTGCCCTGACCATTTCTCGGTTACCGCAATAAAAATGAATTTTATGTATACATACAAAATTTGGTAGGTGAGAGCCCTCTCCTCTCTCCACTCTGTCTCTCTCTCTGTTCTCTTTGTAGTAATTTTTTTTATTAACCAACTTATCAAGTGAATATCAGTGACTGTGTTCTTTGTTGTGCTTTACTTTTTTGCTTTTCAAACAAAGCTTCAGTTTCTTCCTGGCTGTTTCCTTCATCCTCTCTAGTACCAATTTGTTTGTGATATAACTTTCTGAATTTTCTATTCTCCTAAATTTAATCTTGTCAGGGTAAAAGAATGCACTCTCACTGTGTTTGATCATTGTATTCAGTCACTACAATTTTCAGGAAATAAGCACTGGTTTTCTTAATTTTCTTTTGTTATGATTTAGGACC
>JAHPZR010000536.1:12500-30037 GCA_019787425.1 Platygyra sinensis | reverse complement strand
AAGCAGGGTAATCGCTGAATGGTCTGACTTGATAGCAGGAATAATATCAGTTTTAGATACATTGTCTTGAACAGCATTACTTATGAGCCAGAAGTCTAGCCGGCGTCTAATAAAGGGCTTTTTCTGAGTCCAAGTAAAGCTTCTTTTTTCGGGATGATACATGCGCCAAATATCAATAAGATCGTAAGTCATCATTAGTTCTTTAATCCTTCGCACTGAAGGTTTCGTCTCAATTCTTCCCCCGAGATTATCTAGCGTAGGATTGAGGTGAGTATTGAAATCGCCACCGATAATGATCTCGCAATCTGGATCGAGCTCATCCAGCGCGGATTTACATGTAACGTCGTCGAAAAATTTACATTGTTCACGACTTTTAGTGGGTGCGTATAAATTAACTAACAGGAAAGGCGAGTCTTGAATGGTTGCTTCGACAAGAATGTACCTGCCTTCGGTGTCAATATACTCACTTTTAATTTCGAAATGAAGCTCGTTATTGAATAGGATTAACACTCCTCTGCTATGATTGGTCCCATGAGCAAACAACATTTTCCCTTGCCACTGAAACTTCCATTCATTCTCAATGTCTGGAGTACTGTAGGTTTCTTGTAAAAAAAACTATATCGGCATTTTGCTGCTTAACCCATGTAAAGATAGATTTTCTTTTGAAATAGTCACGAATCCCTCGAGCATTTAGAGATAACAGGTTAAAATTATAATTAGCCATGAATCTCAGTTGGGACCACTGAAAGGTTCGCCATAAAACAATAGATGAGTGAAAGCTTAAAAAAAGAAGAAGCAGTGGGTAATTTTAAAAAAAAGAAGCATCTGGAGAACTTGCACACAAACAAACAAACAAGCATATTACTGAAAACTACAAACACTACGAGAAGACATAGAAACAAGTGCGTACTTACCAACCGCCCCAAAACTAGTTGTATGGGCATGCCTACACTTCGGGTGTTGCTCCAGGAGTTACAAAAAAGTATGCCGCTAAAATTTACATTCAGCACGTAGATAAATTCAAAAATAACACTTCTAAGATTTACATAATTTAGCAAGGTGGCAGATTGGACTGCAGTAGAAGTTAAGATCTTTAAATAGTAAACAAACCATTAAAGTTGTCCGTAGTAGAGAAAAAAAAATTAACAGAGGACACATGTTCATTCCAAAGGTTGATCTGGCGGCAGAAATTTTCCATTCACAAACAATTGATCTGGGTGGGCCTTGCTGAAGTGTACCCTGTAGCCTTTATCTCGCGCTTGCTTGAACTTTTTCTGCTGTTGTTTACGAAGATCGTATAAATCTTTCGGGATATCGTTGTACATCGAAAAAACTTTGTCCTTTAATTCTTTTCTGGCCACGCTCATAACTTCTTCCTTGTCAGTAAACCGCAGGAACCGCACAATAATAGGCCTTGATGATGTGGAATTAGGTTTGCCCAAGCGATGAACCCTTTGGAACTCATATTTGGTTCGTGAATTTCCAATCTTTAATTCCTGTTCGAAGAATTTGTGTATGATTTCTTTGGTGTCTTCGGACTCTGAAGCATTTTCATTGCCGGTGGTTTGAGGAACTCCAAAAATTTTAACATTTTCTCTTCTACTGTAAGCTTCTAAATAGAGTAGGTCCTTCTTACATTTGTCAAGCTGGGCTCTGTGATCGTACAAGTTCTTTTGCAGTTCAGCGACATCATCCTCATTGTAATTAATCGATGTTTCCAATTCGGTTATCCTTTTCTCTCTTTTCCCGGCTCCTTCTTTAAGCATCATTTCTTGTTTTCAATGTGCTAGCCTTCCCTTGATATCTTCCTTTTTTTCCTCCGCCTTTGCCTTGAAGTAGCGTGGCAATCCTGCAAATGACAAGAAAGCTGGTTATTCGTACACACTGTCGATTCAACAGCAGGGCACCATTGGAAATATGCGTCTGGGTATGTCGGCTTGTGCTTATGCGCTAGTGAAAACCAGCCTTTAATTACGTCATACCAGACTTTCTTCAAAACAGTCTGACTTCAAAACAGAACTTTAACAACTTCAAGACACCAGATACATTCCAAAACTAGCCTGCGAACAGGCTCCCGGTTCGGTTGGGTTTAGGGCGAGATAGCCGAGTGTAGTCTAGGGCTTACTAGGGCGAGCGGGACGAGCCGAGAGCGGTCTGGTGAGGAGGGAGTGCGCAGGGGAGCCTGTAGACATTCCATTGATGCCGCCGTTCCATGATACCAGCTCCTGGTATCAGGATCTGATTGGTTGAATCGATGACTGTTGACAGCTCTGAGATAAATAATTGACAGACGATCTTGACAACTGCTTGTAAATTAGCATAATTCTTGCCAAGACCGTCAACAACGACTTCCGTGTGCACTGCTCAGTTCACTGACGACGAATTTTAAGCAGCTTTGAGCAATTCTTTGCAACATTTTCGTCATATCTCTTGCTTGAAACGTGAGAAGAAGCAATGCCTGGAAACTGTGGCGTAGAAGCGCGATGTTTTCGGAATTCTACGGACTGGTTTCGGGAAGAGCCTTATTTTTCAATTGCTGCCGCGTCTATGATGGTAAACAGTGGTAAATAAAATAGACAGGCCAAACACGACTCCTACGGTTCGGGCCATTTGTAGATTTGCCGTTTATTTTTCGGTCTTTCGACCTTTTTGTCGCTTCACTCTTGTTCATGAAAAGCATTTCGTATTGTGTTATAAGGAGAAAACTAGAGCCGTTAGATCGTGCTATGCGGCAAATTTTAAGACGTCATAGGTTTGCATGATTTCCGCTGTTAATTATCTGCGTGTTGCTTCGTTGAGTTTGACACCTCTATAATTTGCCATGTCTTAGAGTATTGCTTTGGCTCATTTCTATTGCAAGATTTGTTTTTTTAAGTCTCCAAGTATTTGCTTTTAAGGGACAAAATATGGCATTTACCGTGAACGTGTTGCTTACTCGCATTCTATATTGTGACGCTGGGCCCGGCTATGATTAGAACTGTTTGCAAATAGAGTAGGTAGATTCTTATCACGGGTGTCATATTTGCCCTCCTACGTTTTCCTTCGTAGCTTTACTTCGAGTAGACTGCGAGCAGTCTCTTTCTTTTCCTAGCGTATTCCTTGAGATATCGAGTAGCAAGCGGCGAGCGGCGTCCTCCCCATTCCCTCCTCCTTTCTTTCCCTAATTTGCATAATATTAACTGAGGTCCGCGCGCGGAGGATTTCAGGAACAAAAACCGACTACTCGTAGTCTATACTTCGAGAAAGCTATAGGCTTGTCTAGAGAAATTCTAATTGTTTCTTGCAGCTATCTGATCGAGCTTATGTCCCTGGAGCTCGATGTATAGGTTTATTTCTCCTTTGATTGTTCTAGTGCCACAGGATTTAAATTTAACTCATTACGTGCAAGTCTGGTCGACTGTGTTGCGTGTTGTATATGCCATTGTTCGGCTTAGTTGTGATTGTAGACCTCTTAAAACTTGCCGCCCAGCATGATGACCATGATCTAACGGCTCTAGTTTTCTCATTTTCTCGTAGGAGTCGTGTTTGGCCTGTCTACTTTATTTACCATCAATTACGGTAGATTGTTATAAAAAGCCGGTTCATCAGCGCAGGGAAACCCATTAATTTTGACATACTTAATTAACTCCTTGACAGATATGCTCGCCGAATTTTTTTTCCGACCTCGCTGGGAGCCTGTTCGCAGGCTATTCCAAAACTGAAATGTCATACACTATAATCTAATAATACCGGTATTAAAAAGAGGCGACTTTTTAAAACATTTAGCTATAAAAATTACTATAAAAATTTAGCTATACAAGTTTTTCTCAAAAACATTTAAGAAAATTTTAAACAGTTAAAAAATAAACGCCCTCGGACGTCATTATCAAGTAAAAGGAAATAGTATGAATATTCTATAAATACAAGAAAAACAATAGTTCATTAGAAAGAAAAGTAACAAAAATATGCAACAACCTAAACAGAGTTTAGCTCTGATGCAGTTGCTCTGAGTGTTAAGTTCTTTGATGAATGGCAGTTCGTAAACGAGGCAGTCAAATTTCCCGTGGCCTTCTTATCTTGAGAACACACGAAATTGGTTCTCATTAAGAAGATTTTTGTCACCGTATACATACATCTAAACGGTGTTTACCGATAGCCGCACCAACTAAATTATAAAAGAAAAATAAAAGAGCCTAAAATCAGCAGAAATATCAGAATACTCAGCCTCGGTCGGAAAAAATTCTTACAAAAGAAAACAGTGTATGTTCGTACAAAGAGCGACTATACATTTACTGCGACTATACATTTACTGCCGTTTTTTTACTTTTGAGGGACTCCACATAAACATATCACTATCGTTCGCTTAATATAATAATGTCGTTTCTTTCTCTTTGTCAATGATTTGATTGACAGGGTCCTGACAAAATTTTCGAAAATTTAAGGTGGCTTTGAACCCCCTTCGTAGAGTTTTTTTAACCTTTGCAAAAAGTTGCATCTTATCATGCTGATTACAATTCGATAATAAAAAATGGCGGTCACCGAGCTCGTTTTTGAGTTATAAGCGCTTAAACGTAAAATTAAGGGTGTTTTTAGCAGGTCATATTGTTGCTATGGTAACCTATTGTGCCCCAAAATTAATAGCAACTTGTTCACCGATGATTGGGCAGTTTGTTGATACTATGATTGTGGCATTAACCGATAAAGAGTGGTCATAATGACCCATCAAACTCTAAGTCTTGAAAAGTACTGGAAACTGTTTTCAGCCACCTTAATTGTACTAGTATTTTTAAACACGTGTAACGTTTGACCCTGTCGTTTTCGGTACCGCCACGCTGGCTACAGTTCAGGTTCCAATAAAAACGAAGACTGACTAAACCTGTGAACAGTAAAATTTTGTTGCCACACAACTTACCTGGGTCCTATCTGAGACACTTGCTTCTCGTCTCCACAAACAAGGAATTGCCCTGGACCTTTGTCAGGTCCAACTGTCACTAGTACGGGAAGAGGCTGCAAACAACAAACAAATTACAGTCACATCAATCTCTTAAATAAAAGAAACAATAAATGGGATGAAAAAAATCATACGACATCAAAACCTTTCTAAAGAGACAGGATTTTGAGGAATAATAGGTGCACTAACTTGATCCGACAACTGATTCACAAGTGCATTCATGTAGTCCATGTCTCCATTTTCTCTGTAAAAAATGTACATGTAACTACAATAAATAACAGAGACACCCAACTGGTCATTACTGTTCAGAAACGTAGCTGCATCCATGAAAGCGAGGAAAACAGTGTTTTGTAAAACGGAAAAGTCGAACAGCCATTAGAATGTTTTATAAAGCGTTCATATTGGTTTTCTTTTACTTGTAAATCACTTGGCTGTTCAACTTACGATCGGTGTCTGACATATAAACATATTTTACAGACACGTTACTTTTTGTCACTTGATCAAAAATGGACAACAAAACTAAAGCACGGATCATTACAGCAAGAATGTCAACGCTGCTGCAGAAGTATGACTTCATCTTAATATAATCTACTAAACAGAAACAGTAGTTATGTATTCTTTCTTTCGCAAATGATTAGAAGGCAGCCATGTCAGAGACTTACTGCAGTACATCATGCATTATTGTTTAATCACCTGTGTATATAAATATATGTTTTTGTTTCGCTGGTCGCCTTTAGCTGATAAGCTTCCAACTGTGCAATCTCTTTCAGCTGAGATTTCGTAACCTAAATATAAATGAAGAAAAAAAAAGGCAACTTATTACCAAAACTTTGATCAGAAAAGTATTTGATTCATGTGGCCTCAGTAATGTAACAATCTCAGTAATTTTCAGAACATAAGCACATGTGGCTCTTACCTTATTGACAGACTTGAGTGAATTTTGAATCCGATCAACAGCTACAGCGTGATCGTCTGGTCCAACACTACAAAATTAACCAAACAGTTAAGACAGCAAAACACTAATCACTGATTAGTAGAATTCTACTAGTATACTAATGCAAATGCTGTAATCTGATTGGCTGGGCCATTGCACACTATCAGCCATTAGTGGCTTGGTGTGGTCGACAAAAGTCCAACGTTTCCTCGTTTCTCCGAAGTTTTAAAATAACATTTAGATTCAAATCGATTAACAAAACTCCTGAGAAGAGCTAAAAGGGGGGTATTTATGGTTTCTTGAATTAAAAAAGCTCGAATTTTTTTGAAAGAAACTGATAAGCGTGCGTACACAACTGAAAATGTCAAATTGACAATTCAGTCCGCTCAAATTCTCTAAAGCGTGAAGCTAATTCTCAGACCAGAAATAATTGAAATCGTTTTTGAAGGAAATTTCAGTAGGAATTCTACTAAAACAATTAGATTATTCGCTCTCGATTTCTATAAGGCAATAGTTGATTCGGCCTTCGGCCTCATCAACAATCACCTCATAGAAATCTCGAGCTCACAATCTCATTGTTAAATAGAGTGACTGGTTCTTATATGCTAAAATAGCATTTAATATTGATGCCAATGCAAACAACAATAAGGAGACATGGACCAAACAAAAGTGTGGGTGCAATCAGTCTGGTATTACACACCAAAATGTACATAATTTAGAAATTTTGCAAAGTGATGTAATTGGTGGAACGTTTTTTATTGTCCTTTTGCAGCATTAGCATTTAAAGTGCCCCTATGATCACATTTTCGATATCCATTTTTTTACATTTTTGTACACAACAGGTCTTCCCTGGACATCTTGCCAAATTTCGATCTATTACGAAGTATATAACGCACGTTTTTTTTACTTTTATTTCCGTGAATCTACGGCCGCCATTAATTTTCCTTGTTCCAATTCTTGGTTGAAAATTGGAGAAGATGACGTCATATTCTCAAAAATACATGTGAAGAGTGATCATCGCAGTAAATTTTCCAATTTAAGCAATTGGAAAGAAGAAGCCTGAAAAAAAAAATCAGGGCTTCAACGGGATTCGAACCCGTGACCTCCGCGATACCGGTGCGATGCTCTACCAACTGAGCTATGAAGCCACACGTTGGGAGCGAGGTCAATTTATTGAGTTCATATTTTTCCCGTGCAGTGAAGTGATGTGAAGAATATATGAAATAATTCATATTTGTACTGCGGTTGTAGATACATGTGAAGAGTGATCATCGCAGTAAATTTTCCAATTTAAGCAATTGGAAAGAAGAAGCCTGAAAAAAAATCAGGGCTTCAACGGGATTCGAACCCGTGACCTCCGCGATACCGGTGCGATGCTCTACCAACTGAGCTATGAAGCCACACGTTGGGAGCGAGGTCAATTTATTGAGTTCATATTTTTCCCGTGCAGTGAAGTGATGTGAAGAATATATGAAATTATTCATATTTGTACTGCGGTTGTAGATACATGTGAAGAGTGATCATCGCAGTAAATTTTCCAATTTAAGCAATTGGAAAGAAGAAGCCTGAAAAAAATCAGGGCTTCAACGGGATTCGAACCCGTGACCTCCGCGATACCGGTGCGATGCTCTACCAACTGAGCTATGAAGCCACGCGTTGGGAGCGGGAAAAATATGGGCACGGGAAAAATATGAACTCAATAAATTGACCTCGCTCCCAACGTGTGGCTTCATAGCTCAGTTGGTAGAGCATCGCACCGGTATCGCGGAGGTCACGGGTTCGAATCCCGTTGAAGCCCTGATTTTTTCAGGCTTCTTCTTTCCAATTGCTTAAATTGGAAAATTTACTGCGATGATCACTCTTCACATGTATCTACAACCGCAGTACAAATATGAATTATTTCATATATTCTTCACATATTCTCAAAAATACCCCACGGATTGAAATTATAATAAGAGTAAGTGTGGAAAATTGCACGAATAGCAAGGCCAAAGTTTTTGTTCTTCTTTGTGCGAATTGCTGTACTAATTGTTATAATGATTTCAATCCGTGTGGTATTTTTAAGAATATGACGTCATTTACTCCAATTTTCAACCACGAATTGGAACAAGGAAACTTAATGGCGGCGCTAAATTCTCGAAAATAAAGGTCCAAAAAAACGTGCGTTGAAATGTTAGCAATAGATTGAAATTGGGCGAGATAACTAGGAAAGACCTATTGTGCACGAAAATGTAAAAAAATGGATATCGAGAATTTGATGATAGTGGCACTTAAACACGAAGCGATCCTAAACGGCAAGGCTGAGGTGTTCAGCCTGTCAATCACAAATCCCAACCAGGGCTCGACGTTGCGACCTGTGGGGTCGCCAATGCGACTGGATTTGGTCCGCTGGCGACCAGCTTTTCACGTCTGGTCGCCAGTCTGGCCACCGCGATTTCAATTTTTTATTTATTTATGTAATTGTTTTTTTCATTTCCTGAGATCCATCTTACTGCCTTACTCTTCCCCGAGGTGAGGTGTGAAGTAAGATGGTGGAGTGAACGTGTTGCTGTTGCTCCAGTTTTTACGTCTAATTTTCACATGCCCGCTAAGAGAAAAAACCGCTCACCACGCCAGACTGGGATCTCTATTTCACCCGCTGATAAAAAAACGAGAAGTAACTTAGAAGAGAACGCCAGTTCGAGTGATATTGTACTTGATGCTCTTAACATGGCCGAGAGCGTGACTGCGAAGTTGGATCGTATTATGGAACGCCTTGAGACGCTCTCTCTTATTGAAAACCGCTTGGATAGTCTGGCCTCTACGATGGCGAATATCGAGTCCACTCTCAGCAGACTTGACGCAGACGTAACGATGCTTAAAGAAGGAGCCGGGAAAAGAGAGAAAAGGATAACCGAATTGGAAACATCGATTAATTACAATGAGGATGATGTCGCTGAACTGCAAAAGAACTTGTACGATCACAGAGCCCAGCTTGACAAATGTAAGAAGGACCTACTCTATTTAGAAGCTTACAGTAGAAGAGAAAATGTTAAAATTTTTGGAGTTCCTCAAACCACCGGCAATGAAAATGCTTCAGAGTCCGAAGACACCAAAGAAATCATACACAAATTCTTCGAACAGGAATTAAAGATTGGAAATTCACGAACCAAATATGAGTTCCAAAGGGTTCATCGCTTGGGCAAACCTAATTCCACATCATCAAGGCCTATTATTGTGCGGTTCCTGCGGTTTACTGACAAGGAAGAAGTTATGAGCGTGGCCAGAAAAGAATTAAAGGACAAAGTTTTTTCGATGTACAACGATATCCCGAAAGATTTATACGATCTTCGTAAACAACAGCAGAAAAAGTTCAAGCAAGCGCGAGATAAAGGCTACAGGGTACACTTCAGCAAGGCCCACCCAGATCAATTGTTTGTGAATGGAAAATTTCTGCCGCCAGATCAACCTTTGGAATGAACATGTGTCCTCTGTTAATTTTTTTTTCTCTACTACGGACAACTTTAATGGTTTGTTTACTATTTAAAGATCTTAACTTCTACTGCAGTCCAATCTGCCACCTTGCTAAATTATGTAAATCTTAGAAGTGTTATTTTTGAATTTATCTACGTGCTGAATGTAAATTTTAGCGGCATACTTTTTTGTAACTCCTGGAGCAACACCCGAAGTGTAGGCATGCCCATACAACTAGTTTTGGGGCGGTTGGTAAGTACGCACTTGTTTCTATGTCTTCTCGTAGTGTTTGTAGTTTTCAGTAATATGCTTGTTTGTTTGTTTGTGTGCAAGTTCTCCAGATGCTTCTTTTTTTTAAAATTACCCACTGCTTCTTCTTTTTTTAAGCTTTCACTCATCTATTGTTTTATGGCGAACCTTTCAGTGGTCCCAACTGAGATTCATGGCTAATTATAATTTTAACCTGTTATCTCTAAATGCTCGAGGGATTCGTGACTATTTCAAAAGAAAATCTATCTTTACATGGGTTAAGCAGCAAAATGCCGATATAGTTTTTTTACAAGAAACCTACAGTACTCCAGACATTGAGAATGAATGGAAGTTTCAGTGGCAAGGGAAAATGTTGTTTGCTCATGGGACCAATCATAGCAGAGGAGTGTTAATCCTATTCAATAACGAGCTTCATTTCGAAATTAAAAGTGAGTATATTGACACCGAAGGCAGGTACATTCTTGTCGAAGCAACCATTCAAGACTCGCCTTTCCTGTTAGTTAATTTATACGCACCCACTAAAAGTCGTGAACAATGTAAATTTTTCGACGACGTTACATGTAAATCCGCGCTGGATGAGCTCGATCCAGATTGCGAGATCATTATCGGTGGCGATTTCAATACTCACCTCAATCCTACGCTAGATAATCTCGGGGGAAGAATTGAGACGAAACCTTCAGTGCGAAGGATTAAAGAACTAATGATGACTTACGATCTTATTGATATTTGGCGCATGTATCATCCCGAAAAAAGAAGCTTTACTTGGACTCAGAAAAAGCCCTTTATTAGACGCCGGCTAGACTTCTGGCTCATAAGTAATGCTGTTCAAGACAATGTATCTAAAACTGATATTATTCCTGCTATCAAGTCAGACCATTCAGCGATTACCCTGCTTTTGAACAGTTTAGAAAAGCAATCACAGGGTCCTTCCTATTGGAAATTCAATTCCAGTTTATTACAAGATTCCTCCTATATTGAACTTATCTCTTTAAAATACTCTGAATGGCTTGACGAATTTAAAGAAGTTACTGACAAGCGAGTTCTGTGGGACTTAATAAAATACAGAGTAAGATCTTGTACTATGAAATACAGCAAAGGAAAGGCCAGAGAGCGCAGAGCACGCCTAGCTGAAGCGGAAAAGAACGTCAAAAGATATGAATTGATCTGTGATAATGACCCTTCGCAAAACAATGTAAACAACCTCGAAGAAGCAAAACAGGAATACGAACTTCTCCAAGACTACATTGTGCGTGGATGCATTGTGCGTTCTAGAATCAACTGGTATGAGAACGGCGAGAAAAACTCGAAATACTTTTTAAATTTGGAAAAAACAAGACGCGGTAAAGCTGCTGTACGCCGAATTTATGATTCCACAGGAAAAATTACATGCAGTCAATCCCAGATCTATAATTAACGAGCTCAGAGATTACTATCAAACGCTATATAGCAACCACGATTCCGAAGAAGGTGAAGATTTTGCTTCGGACTTTTTAGAAAATCCTAGCATATCATCTTTGAGCAACAATTCGAAAATGACTTGTGAAGGATTGCTTACGTGCGCTGAATGCTTCGAGGCGCTGAAAAAGTTTTCTAATGGCAAGACTCCCGGTAACGACGGACTCACGGCTGAATTTTATAAAACTTTCTGGAATTTATTAGGTCAGCAACTCACAGATTCCCTGAACTATTCTTTTGAGAACGGCGAACTATCCTCTTCACAAAAGCAAGCCACTATTAAATTAATTGACAAAAAGGACAGGGATAGAAGGTACATCAAAAATTGGAGGCCAATTTCTCTCCTGAATGTAGATATGAAAATTGCCTCAAAAGCTCTCACTTTACGCTTAGAGAAAATTTTACCAGAAATCATACAGGCTGACCAGTACGCATATATTAAAGGCAGAACGATCTTCGATGCTATCCGCACCATTGACGTTATCATGGAGTACACTAAAATTCAACAGCTACCTGGTGTAATGGTTGCCTTTGATTTCGAGAAAGCTTTTGACTCGCTAAGCTGGTCTTTCTTATTTGGAGCCTTGCGATCTTTTAACCTCGGTGAATCATTTATTCGTTGGCTTTCGGTACTCTACTGTAATATATCGAGTTGTGTTTTAAACAACGGTTTTTCTTCTCAGCTTTTTGACGTTCGAAGAGGTGTCAGGCAGGGGGATCCTTTGTCGGCATACCTCTTCATCATTGCTCTCGAGGTGTTGCTTGTTAAAATCAGAAGCGAAGAGGGTATAAAAGGTATCGTCGTTGATAAAGAAATCAAGCTTGCAGCTTTTGCCGATGATCTGACAACGTTTCTACATGACGTTAATTCCCTCGAAAATCTTTCCGTGTTTCTTCATAGATTTGGAATGTGTTCCGGTTTAAAGCTCAATGCGGAAAAAACCGAAGCTCTATGGCTAGGAACTTGCCACAATAGAGACCAACCCCTTCTCGTTGGTATTGACAAAGTTAATAAACCAATTAAAATTCTTGGCGTTCATTTTACTTACGATTTGAAGAAAAAACAAGAGCTCAACTATGATGAAACTCTGAGATCGCTTTCTGAAACTCTAGCAGGATGGAAATGGCGGAACTTGACGTTATATGGTAAAATCCAGGTTGTGAAGACTTTTGTAATACCAAAATTCAATTTTTGGTGCATCACTAATGTGCTCCACAAAAAAGTTATGAAAGAGCTTAACTCCATTATCTACAGATTCATCTGGAAAGGACGTGACAAAATTAAGCGCTTAGCACTAATCAGCGATTATAAGAATGGTGGTCTGAGAATGCCTCATATTAAAACTCTTACATTGTAATTTCAATTCTTCCGATCTATCAGATAACCTTCCCAGCTTTTACAGAGAATGTCTCAATGTCTGGTCCAAATTAACGGCTAAGCCTGCTGAGTCTTGTGAGGAAGTCTTGAAACAAATCTTGTGGAACAATCAATTCATACGCATTAACGATAGACCCGTTTTTTAATAGAAGACTATTCTCAAAAGGTATCGTTTTCATTTCTGACATTTTAACCAACAATGGCAAGTTAAAACCATGGCCCTCTTTTGCGGCTACTGGACTTACGCTTGTAGATTTTTTCTCACTTCTGGGTATTTTTGACTCTCTTCCCTCTCCGTGGAAAAGCGTAATCAGCTCGAATGAGACTCTTATCGTATTTCATGGCCCGCCTGTAATGCAACACACCCTCTTTTTAAATGGTAAAAGCGTTTTGCTTGATTCAATCAACTCGAAAAAACTATACTGGGAGCTGGTAGAGATGACCCAAGTCTACCCTTCCGCACGACATAAATATACAACTTTATTTCACAATCATAGCTTAGAATGGGAAACAATCTATCTAATTCCACATGTAGTTACAATCGACACCAATACAAGAATTTTCCAATACAAAATTCTCAATCGGATATTATATACCAATAAATCTCTATACAAAATGAAAATAGTCAGCTCTCCCCTCTGTACATTTTGTCACACGTCAGAAGAATCTCTCGAGCACCTTTTTTGTTATTGCGAGCACAGCATAACCTTTTGGAAGTCTGTTGTTCTCTGGCTAAAATCCATAAACATAGATATTGATTTTTTAAGTGACTACGACATTATTTTTGGCCTAGCTCAAAAGAATCTCAATTGGGCCCTTCTAAACCATATTATTATTATTGGTAAACAGGTCATTTACTCTAACCGGCTTAAGAATTTTCTACCTGTTTTACCTCAAGTCTTTTTAAAGATAAAGTATGTCGAATCCATCGAGCGATCTATCGCCTTAAAAAATAACAAATTAATAATTCACGATGAAAAGTGGAAGCCAATTATCACCTTTCTGTAATGTAACGTATAAGATTATGAAGCTTCTCGGAGAGTGCATTAGTTTAACACGTATCGTAATTAACTGGTATTGTGTAGCATAAGTAACGTAGTATGTCTTGTGTAATATAATGTAACGTATGTAATGTAATGTTATTAAGGTTATAAAATGTCATGTAATGTAAGGTAATGTAATATAACGTAATGTAATGTAGTGTAATGTAGTACAATGTAGTGTAAGTCATGTGGAACATTAAATTAAAAAAAAAAAAAATTAAGAGATGAATGAATGTTAATTGTAAACCACGAGGAATGCACAGACAATGTAATTTCTTATCAGTTTCATGTACAAAGCCGTTTAAACTGCCTTTGCTATAATTACTACTGTGAAATCAATTATATACTGTTTGGTTGAAAGTATTCCGGAAGTGACATTTGTTCCTAATATGAGATTTTTGCAAAAAGAAAAATTCTTTACCATTTCTTTAAGAAATAACATTCGTTTTCACTTTACAATCTTAACAGTGGTATGCTGTAGGAAAAGAATAGGGAGTTAATTTAATTTACGAAAGCTCGCATTATTATCGAAAAGAAACTGAATGCATGTAGTGGCTGTATACATGTATTTGTCGCAGCATTCTCATGAATAAAATTATAGTTTTCTTTTTCATTGGCAATATTTTGTAGTTCCTACAGAGCATGCGAAAGAAATAAAACACATTGATGCTAGATCATAAACGGCCAAAAAGCAAACCTCAGATACGGGCATTAGTATTTTGTTTGTTTTTTGTAGATATCGGATTTCTCCTAATCTCGCTGAAACACAAAACAATTCACATTCGCTCCGGTTAAACTATTTTTAGGTTTTCCAAAAACCGGTCAGTGTTTTGCTCATTTGATGTAAGTTCAACTTTTCTTCCAATCATTTGACTTTCAACATTTGTCTTTATTCCCGCTTGCAACTGAATTCAGCAATTACCGTATTTGGCACGTCGACATGCTTTGGAAAATGCGCGACTCGTCAAGTTGTGTTGAATTCCTTCAAAGAACGGCAAAAAGAAAGAACGATGATGAAACCAATTTGAAAAAGGAAGGCGTATTTCAGCGTTGAAATGTTTTTCTTTTTTAATATTTTTTTTCGCTACGACTTCCGGGACTTACGTTGAAATGTTACGTTTTGTTTGGTTTGGTTGGTACAGAAAATACAAGGAAGAGACTAAAAGCTTTCAAAAACGATTGAATACAAGCTTGCAAGTCATTTTGAACTCTTCCAATTTCCACCGGTTGCAAATTGAAATTATGGCTTCACACACAAGCACATGGAATTGCGGCATGCAGTCGCCACACATCAATGAACACGGAAACCTGCGTATTAAAACTACAACATTTTCTTCCTCCAATAAATATTTTTTATAACTGGTCACATTCTCGACCCCAGATCTCTTGTCTTTTATCACGTGACTGACGGCGACAAGAGCTCTGGGGAACTCCACGCACGCGTAGCCAGAATCTGGCTACAAGGGTCTCATAGCGCATGCTCGTGCTTTCAAAAACCATTGTAACGATATCTAGCTTGGGTATTTTGTTGAAAAATTAAGCAGAAGGCAATAATAAGAGCTTTAGTTCGTGTACACCTCCTCAACAGTTAAAATTGCCGAGATAATCCGCTAGGAAACATTTATTTGATTTTAAAGAGTTCACATGATTAATTAAAAGTCATTCAGCCGTTGCGTTCAAACGTCAAACATGTCTCGGTTATATGCAAATTTGGAATTTGTCACGAAATAACATCTGGTTCTTCTCTCGGCGGATTCTCAGTTGTTTAACATCTTTATTCATTGAAAATAGATTTATATTGCTATAAAGAGCTAAGAAGAAATATTCTGGACTTTTGAAGCCGTTTTAAAACTAAAAACCTCCGAAAACTGCACATTTTAGGATTGCGTGCACGATCTGTGATTTGCATAAAAACAGACATAGAATTCCCAAGAGGGCTGGACGGTTTTCGCAAGGCACGTTCAAATTTTACCGCGTCACAGATTGACCAATCAGACGCGCTTTCTTTGTTTCAACCAACGACAAATAACGAAAGAGCTTGGTCCAGGGTTCCCCAGAGCTCTTCTCGCCGTCTGTCATGCGCAAAAGAGAAGAGCTCTGGGGTCGAGAATGAACTGGTCAATGAAAAATAATGAAACAAAGCATGCAAGATTAAGGGTTTTCTTTCTATGTATGGTATTCATCTTTCCTTTCTTTCACGAAAGAGAAATCTAGGCAAAATGATCGAGATCCGGGATCGAGATAAGAGCGATAGGAGAAGTACCCTGGGTTCCAGAGGATATTTTTTTCTGATCGATATTTCGTGGCGAAGCCGCATTAACGAGGCGCAAAGCACCGAGGAGAAAAAAATAACCTCTGGTCACAGGAGCACGCAAACTCATTTCCATGCGAGAAATCAGTTCAGAAATTGAACTGGGTCACCGATTGGATACTTCCAGTGAAGTTGTTCGATGTAGCCAATCAGGGCCATTGTTAACAACAACAAGATTTATTTGAACTGTAACATTAACTAAATAACTAATTGAACAAGAAATAAATTAAAAATACATACAGTTGCTGGTCACCCAAAATAACTAAAGAGCTAAACTAGTTGGGTGACCACCATTTATTAATTGCAAATAGGTATAAGGTCAGGAAAGAGGCATTTTACATTTTACTTTTTACACACTTAATTAGATTACAGGACAAATATATTGTTAATTCCCTGCGGACATGGGAGTATCCAATCGGTGACCCAGTTCAATTTCTGAACTGATTTCTCACATGGAAATGAGGTTGCGTGCTCCTGTGACCAGAGGTTATTTTTTTCTCCTCGGCGCATTGCGCCTCGTTAACGCGGCTTGGCCGCGAAATATCGATCAGAAAAAATATCCTCTGGAACCCAGGGTGTAGGAGAAGCGGCGTAGTTGATAGTTTGTACTACGGAAATTTTCAAGTAAAAAGTTTTCGGCCCTTTGGGCCGAAAATTTGTGGCGACCAAAAAAAAGTGCTGGCGACCAAATCAAAAAACTTAAGGAGCCAGCTGGCCCCAAGGTTTTTTTTCTAAAGTCGAGCCCTGCCAACGGACGGCCAATGCTCCCATTTGATTGGCTTATTCACTCAAGTCTAATATTAACGAGTTGCCACAGGATTCTGTTTTTCTGCCGGTTTTCTGCGTTCGAGAAATAAATTTGAAAACTAAAATTCGTAAAAAAAATACAAATAGACTGCGAAGGTAATATATTTTATCTACGATAATATGGTTATTCTTCAGCCAGTTATCTAAAAGAGATTCCGTAAGGTCATCATTAGCTGCTATTGTACTCTTGCAGCTAAAATTCAGTCGACCTTTTACGAACGTAATCAGCTGTTTTATGGCATTCAGGCTTGAGTCTTCCATTTCCTTTCTAACGTCAATATTCAGGCGAAATCTCACTTTGCCATTTTTCAAGTTCTGTTGTTTCTTCGTAGTACTTGTTGTTTCCAATTTCTTTGCTCTGAATATGGAACAGTTTGAGGAATAACTCAACGTCGTTCAATTTGCATTTGTTTGCACCATCATAACTCTCATAAACCTGAATAATTTTAAATATCCCACCAAAATCCGTCTGTGTTCACAGGCTAACCCAAATCACCTCTTACAAGATTTCGTTTTCGTTCTCAGCATGCCGAGATAAACGGAAACAGATAGTTCGCAGGCATCAGCTTTGTTATTTTAGTTAGCGGCGAAATTTGAATGTTCCGCGGGACGTATACAAAACATGGACCGGGGTCCATGGACCACCCCATGGTTCTGGTCCATGGACCACCCCGTGGACCCGGTCCATGGACCACCCCTAATTTTCAACAGGAAATCGCCCCTGTTAATATGAAAATTTACCGGAGGTCAGGGTATGAACAAAGACACAGACTTGTATTTATTGCTTACGTCCTTGAGGGTTTGTCTCGTAATAGCGGGTTGCTTTGGGATCGCACCTCACAAATGGGAAGACCACAAACTCGTTTTGAGATACAGAAGATCTAGTGCATTTCTACCCCCAATATTTTCATTCCAGCTTGTAAATTTAATCGGAGGGCAAGAACATATTCAGTTTT